>JAQQSY010001882.1:0-14054 GCA_028646535.1 Procyon lotor
GTTATGGGGAATTGGTATTTTATTCCATACTTCTTGATACTTTCCAAATTGTCCTTTACAATAAGCATATGTTATTTTACTTAAAAATGTCTCCAGTTATAAAAGTATGTGCATCATTTTTATAATAAAATATAAATACTATGTTTTTTTGTTTGTTGTTTTTAGATGGTTTTTTAGAGAGGGAGAGCGAGAGACAGAAGGAGAGAGAGAATCTTAAGCAGGCTCCACAATTAGTGCGGAGCCTGACTCAGGGCTCAGTCTCACGACCCTGAGATCAAGACCTGAGCCGGAGTCAAGAGTCAGACACTTAACTGACTGAGCCACCCAGGAGCTACCCCCCCCCCCTTTAATACTATGTTTTTATGATGAAAATATGATGAAAGAAAAGCTTCCTTTTGGGCATGAAGAAAAACAGAAAATGACGCTTAAGAGGGCAATTCCTTTATAAAGCATAAATCCTGGACATGAGAAAGACACACAAAATGGGCCTTTAAAAATGGCTGTAAATAGTGGAACATATTGTGTTTAAGTCAACTGTGGATTTGGCCATGAAATTTGTGGCTTGAAGTTTTGAAGGATACTAAAATCTATTGCTGATGTTCTGCTACACAGACTTGTACTCTAAAGGGTTAATCTTTCCAGTTGTGATTTTTTTTCCTTGAATTTTCAAGCTCTGATTTAATGAGTGATCAACAAATTTAAAAAGTTCACAGAGATCTTGTTAAAGATATCAGATGATGTTATGTTCCATTTACACCACCCTCTGGAGTCACCGTAAGACTGAAAAATAGGGGGGAAGCTGACATTTAAGGGGGGGAGCTCCTAAAATGATCAGAAACTGTCCCAGTGGGTGATCAATGGTACCAGTTCCTTGTAGGAAATAGAGAAGTAACTCTCTCACAGTATATGGTGTTACGGTTCCTCTCTGGGAGGAAGTTACTGGTGCTGATGAAGGCTGCATCGAACCCAGCATCAGAACTATCTGCTATCTTCTCAGGTTTTCTGGTCAGCAGGAGTTCTCGGGATATCAGCAAGCTGTGTACTCCACGCAAAGGCTTTCTCAAAATCGTTGCAGACGTAGGCATCGTGCACAGTGTGAAGCCTCTGGTGTTCAGTCAGGTGTGAACTCCAGCTGAAATCCTCCCCACATTCCTTACGCACATAGCGTTTGCCACCCACGTGAACCTTCTGGTGTTGAATAAGGTGTGAAATCTGGGTATAGGTTTTTCCACAGTTGTTACATTTATAGGGCTTCTCTCCTGTATGGATCCTTTGATGCTGAATAAGGTGGATGCTCTGGTTGAAGGCTTTCCCGCATTCCTTACAGGCGTAAGGTTTCTCGCCAGTGTGAATTCTCTGATGTTGGGTGAGGGATGAGTTGTGACTGAAAGTTTTCCCACATTCTCTGCACTTGTAGGGTTTCTCGCCCGTGTGGATTTTCTGATGCTCGATAAGGTGGGTGCTCCGGCTGAAGGCTTTCCCACACTCACTGCACTGATAAGGCTTCTCTCCAGTGTGAATCCTCTGGTGTTGGATGAGGTGGGAAATCTGGGTATAGGCCTTCCCGCAAACTTGACACTCATAGGGCTTCTCCCCAGTGTGAATCCTCTGGTGGCGTGTGAGTGAAGAGTTCTGGCTGAAGGTTTTCCCACATTCATTACATTTGTAGGGCTTCTCACCAGTGTGAATTGTTTGATGTTGTGTGAAGGATGAGGTGTGACTGAAAGCCTTTCCACACTCATTACATATATAGGGTTTTTCTCCCATGTGAACACTCTGGTGCCTCATGAGGTGGGAAATCTGTGTATAAGCCTTCCCACACTCGTTACACTCATAGGGCTTCTCACCAGTGTGAATTCGCTGATGCTGAGTCAGGGACGAACTATGGCTGAAGGCTTTGCCACACTCGGAGCACTCGTAGGGTTTCTCTCCCGTGTGAACTCGCTGGTGCTGGGACAGGGACGAGCTGTGGCTGAAGGTTTTCCCACACTCGTTACATTTGTAGGGTTTCTCTCCCGTGTGGATGGTCTGGTGCTGAGTCAAGGAGGAAGTATGACAGAAGGCCTTGCCACACTCACCACATTTGTAGGGCTTCTCCCCTGTGTGGATTTTCTGGTGGCGGGTGAGGTGGGACACCTGTGAGTAGAACTTCCCGCACTGGTCGCATTTATAGGGTTTTTCCCCCGTATGGCACCGCTGGTGTTTAATGAGGGAGGAGCTCTGGGTGAAGGCCTTCCCACATTCCTTGCATTTGTATGGCTTTTCTCCAGTGTGGATCCTCTGATGCTCGGTAAGCGACGAGCTCTGAGTGAAGGTCTTGCCGCACTCGCCGCACACGTAGGGTTTCTCTCCTGTGTGAATAATGTGGTGCTGAATGAAGTACGAGCTGTTGCTGAAGGCCTTCCCGCAATCATTGCACTTGTAGGGTTTCTCTCCTGTGTGAATCCTCTGGTGTAGAATATAGTCTGAATGGTAAATAAAGGTTTTCCCACATTCTGCACAGTTAAATGGCTTCTTTTCTACGAAGATCCTTTGGCGTTTCAGGCTCTTTCCTGGCCCATTCCTCTTCTGCGTTCTCTCTCCCACAGTCCCTCTTTGCTTCCTGATGGAGGCTGAGGTCTGCCTGAGGCTCCGCCCAAGCTCGAGACAGCCCAGGCCTCTCTCCCCACAGACGGTTTCCTTGCGAGGAGCAAACAAACACCTCAAACGCCTCTCCTGCTTTCCCTGGTCCTCCAACCGATGGCTCCAGGCCCAGGATACCCCCAGCCTGGCATCTCCAAGCACTGCCCCCCAAACTCCCTCCCTCTTTCCCATGGGGGAAGTGGCCTCTTCAGAAACGCTCTTTCTCAGAAGTGTCTCCCGAGGTGTTGCAGAGTTGGTGTCCAAGGCTGAAAGACATGGAAAATGTGACTATCGTCTGCATCAGGACCAAGGACACTGATTAAGTTGAACCGACACTGGAAAATTTGAAAAGGCAAGTTTCAAAGTTTAGGTTGCTATTTCAAAAGGCAGGAGAGAAACGTGTCGTGATGTGGAAGGATAGCCTCAAAATATCCTAAAAATAAAAATACGTTTTTTAAAAAAGATTTTACTTATTTATTTGAGAGAGTGAGCGAGAGAGCATGAGCATGGGGAGCAGCAGAGGGAGAGGGAGAAGCAGACTCCCCCGCTGAGTGGAGAGCCCAATGCGGGGCTCAATCCCAAGACTCTGGGATCATGACGCAAGCAAAAGGCAAATGCCTAACCAACTGAGCCACCCAGGTGCCCCCCACCCCCACCAAGTTATATATATTTATGTATGTGTTAACGTGTGTATGCACGTGCCTAGTGGGATGGGGGTTTTTAATTTATTATTTACTTTTTTATTGTGGTAAAATACATACAACATAAATGCAACATTTAGGTCACTTTTAGGCGTGCCGTTGGGTTGAATATATACACTCATGCTAGGGTGCAATCATCACCACCATCCACCTCCAGAACCTTTTCATCTTCTCAGACCGAAACATTGTATCCATTAAACACTAACGTCCACTGTCCCTTCTCCAGTCCCTGGCTACTACCATTCCACTCTGGCTCAATGAATTTGCCTACTCTAGGCGCCTCATGTAAGTGGAATCGTACAATATTTGTCCTTTTGTGTCTGGCTTATTTCACGTAGCGTCATGTCCTCAAGGTTTCTCATGTTGTTATTATTTACTTTTGTAATTAAAAAAATACAGTAAAGCTTCGGGGTAAAATGAGAAAAGTAAATTTTTTAAGAGATAAGCAGGGTTATGGGGAGATTTCCATATCCTGCTTTATTCTTATTTAGATTTTCAAAGTTCCTGTGATGAACACACATAACTATAATTTAACCAAAGGATATCAATAAACAGGGAAGCCTGGGTGGCTCAGTTGGTTAAGTGTCTGCCTTTGGCTCAGGTCATGATCTCAGGGTCCTGGCATTGAGCCAGGGCTTCCTACCCGGCAGGGAGTCTGCTTGTCCCTCTGCCCCTTCCCCTGCTTGTTCTAGCTCTCTCTCAAATAAAATCTTTAAAAAAAAAAAAAAGGTCAATAAATATTAAATGTATGTAAGGCTTTTACAGCACAATTGTGCAATTTGGAGAAAGGGAAGTGTAGAGAAGAGATGATAACCAGGAAGCACATCCCTGTGGAATTTGTCAAAGGTGATGGATATTTTTGATGCTAGTAGATCTGTTCATGGGATACCTATTAATTGCATAACTGTTACGAGCTAATCACAGCGCTAGGGTTTGCTGTCAGGGGTACTGGGGAGCCATGGGAGGCCTGTGAGTAGGGGAGGAGGGGGATCAGTTCCGGGTGTAGAAAAACCCCTTGCGGGCTGTTCTGGAGGGCTGGGACGAGAGGGAGGAGGCTGGGAGGTGAGGGTCCAGCCAAGGGAATCTGAGGCCTGAGCCAGGGCTATGGGAGAGAGCACAGGGGCTGGGAAAAGTTAGGGGGCAGGAGGGCAGCACTGCGGACCAAGGGGCTGTGGTGAAGGGGAAGGAGGGAGCGAGTCCCACCCCTACAATATGGTGGACAGTGACGGAAACAAAGATGCTTCAACCCCCTCCCCTCACGGAGCTCATGGGCCAGTGGGGGGCAAACATCTGGTCTCCTATTCCCCACTATGTCCAGCGGGGTCCCACTTCTGGGTCTCTACACAGATGATTTCCAATAAAGAATCACCGATAATCATCGTAGCCTCTTCCGACAGGGGGTGGTTACCATGTGCCAGGCGCTGGGCTACACTTTTAGGTGTTAATTCGTTAATCTTTCCCAACCCGGGGTACTAATACTGACCCCATTTTGCAGGTGAGGAAATCGAGGCACAGAGGGGCTAAATCACCTGCCTGAAGGTCACAGAGCCAGGAAGTGCTAGAGCTGGGATTTGAACCCAGCGCCCATGATTATGGTCGTGGGTGATGCTGCTTCGTTCTTGTCACTGATCCAGACGACAGGGTAGGAAGATGGCTCACACCTGCCCGACGAACTCACCCACCTGGACAGGCAGCTGGCTGGGCTTCCCTCATCTCCATTCTGGGCTCCTCCCCTCGCTCCAGACGGGAGATCACGTCGGGTTTGGACCCCGGAGGCCCTGCCCCTGGAAAAGATACCAGACATGGCTGTGACTGCCAGTCATCAGGAGGCCTTGGGCCTGGGCCCCAGGTCTGCAGGGGAGCTGTATACATTGGGTGCCTAATGATGAGAAGCTCTAATGTTCTGGGCGCCTGGGTGGCTCAGTCGGGTAAGTGTCCGGCTCTGGGTTTCAGCTCAGGTCAGGATCTCGGGGTCCTGCTCCATGCTCAGTGGGGAGTCTGCTTGAGATTCTCTCTCCTGCTCTCTCCCTTTCCTTCTGCCCCTCCCCCCACTCGCACTCTCACTCGCTCTAAAGTCAATCAATCGATCAATCAATCTTTGGTTCTATGCTGTTCAAGCTGAGTGTGAGGTACACATGGAACTTCAAAGACTGACTTACTGTGGAGAAAATGTAAGAATATCATCAATAATTGGCACACTGATTATCATCTCGACACGTGCCAGAATGATCATCCTGTGGACGGCCCGAGTACAAGAAAATACATCCCTAAAATTAATCTCATCTCTTTCTTTCTCCTTTTTTTTTTTTTTTTTAAGATTTTACTTATTTTATTTATTTATTTGTCAGAGAGAGGGAGAGAGCACAAGCAGGCAGAGTGGCAGGCAGAGGCAGAGAGAGAAGCAGGCTCCCCGCCGAGCAAGGAGCCCAACACAGGACTCGAACCCAGGACCCTGGGATCATGACCCGAGCCGCAGGCAGCCGCCCAACCAACTGAGCCACCCAGGTGTCCCTCTTTCTCCTTTTTTTTAATGCTGTCTTTGAAACCGCACTGATTTCCCTCTTCTGAGAGTGGGTTGAGCAGCGTTCTCCCAAAGTTTCATCCACAGAAACTGCAGAATGTGACCTTACTTGGAAACAGGGGCTTTGCATATGTAATTAGTGAAGGCGAGGTCCTCGGGGAGCACGTTGGGCCCTGAGTCCAAAGACCGGTGTCCTTGTTTGAGGAGGAGAGACACACAGACACACGTGGAGGGGATAGGTCATGTGAAGATGGAGGCTGAGATCGGGGTGATGGGGGTACAGGGCAAGGAAGAGCAAGGGCCACCAGGAGCCTCCAGAGGGAGCACGGCCCTGTCCCCAGTCTTCAAAGCCCCAGAACGTATAGGGAAAAGGCCAGATACAAGAATGAGAAAAAGAAGTTGAGGAGAGATGGAGGTGGACAGACAGATAGACTGCTGAAGAGGCCGGAGTGGGTCAGGGGGTGAGGACAAGGCCAGGTCGGGGCTGGGCTGCAGGGACAGAGGGGAGGGGATGGGCAGAGATTGTTGGGAGGCAGAGAGGATGTGGGGGCTGTCAAGGAGGGCGTAGGGAGGAGCGAGAGTAGTGCTGGGGGCAGGGGGCCCAGGGGAGGAGGAACAGGTCAGTGTGGAGACGCGGAGCTCAGGGTGAGTGTGACAAATGTGAAGGGCCTTGAGGGGGTGCAGGAGGTGGGTGGGTGAACAACGCAGGACTAGGGGGACATATATGGGGAACAGCCTTTCTGTGCCTCAGAAAGATTCTAAGATGGAGCCAGATGACTGGAGGACATCCAAGGAGCACCTGGAGTCTGACATTCTAGAACAGGCATTCCTGGGAGGAGCCTGAGGTCACCACACGTGGAAAGGGAAGCAAGAGGGGAAGGTGGGGGTACAGGCTGAAGATCTGGCAGGACAGGCTGAAGACTTGGGGCCCTTGGGGATGCAGGAGCCCTAGGAGAAGTGGCAGAGAGACAGAGGGACAGACAGAGGCCAGTCAGGAGGGACGAGTGAGAAGAGCAGAGGGGGCACCCCATGACCTCAGCGAATGCCTGCTGTTGAGCAGTGGGTGGGCACAGAGAGATGAGGGGAGAAGGGGGGCCTCACGCCTCTTCCTGGGAAGACAGGGGGCAGGGCCTCACCCAGTGACAGAAGGTTCTGGTAGTTCTCCAGCATCACGTCCCGGTACAGCTCCCTCTGGCCAGGCCTCAGCCGGCCCCACTCCTCCAGGGTGAAGTCCACAGCCACATCCTTGAAGGTCAGTGATTCCTGCATGGGCCAATTTTACATGGTGGAGGGGCACATCCTTCTAGAACTCTGGGCCCAGAGCGGTCATGGGTCAAGAGCCTACCACTGCTGGTGGCTAAACCAGCTCTAACATTCCAGGCTGGAACATACTGACTCAGCAGGTTTGAGAAAACGGAATAAAAATGGCCCACAGAAATGTAGTACAGAAATGCAGTACTAGTCCAGAGGCTCCTTGGCAGAAGGTAGGAGAAAGTTCCCTTTTGTGTGACTCTTTACGGCTATCTGTTGGAAAATCTTTATAATACTCCAATTATTTTAGTAAATGACTGTTTACTGCCATCTGCATGAAAACTTCCATACGATGTGAATCCTGCCACTGAGGTGGGGCACCCTTGTGCAGTGCGCAACCTACACACCTGTATATGACAGCCCTAAGAAACACTTTTTTAAAAATCAAGCCACTGTATGCAAGAGTGATAACTAAGTGGCACTCCATCCCACACCTGAACTGGGATTCCAATCTCCATCCCTGACTCCAAGGATAAGGCTCTGGGGGGAAACAAAACCATCCACTACCCACTTCTCTTGGCAACTCAAAGGCTGCTGAGTGTTAGATTGCTTTTTAGACCAGGTCATAAAGTCCCAGCTCAGAGCATCCTGCCCCCTCCCTTCTCTCCTCCTCCCTGCACTTCCCAACCCCAGAGCCCCTCCCACCAGAACTTCTTTCCCATGCCTGAGAGGGCCAGAAGGTCTTCAGCCCACAGGTAGAAATAAGGATAGTCCTTTGGAGTCCACAAAATCATCCTGGGGAAGGGGCAGCCCAGACTCACCTGGTCCTCAGCCATCAGGGTCCTGTGGCCCCTGCAGGGTCCTGGGCATGTGCCTCCAGGAGAAAAGACCCGGCCTGAGTCCGCAGAACTGGAGGAGGAGACTGGACCATAGAGGGAGTCAGTACTGGCCCAGATAGACCGACAGACGCTTTCCCAGAGATACCTCATGACAGAGGGGACCCTAGTCTCCCAGGAGCTGGAGCAATGGCTCAGGACAGGCTGCCTGAGGCCCCCCCTTTCACACCAACAATCGCTAGCAATCGGAAGGCTTGGCTCACTGCACCCACATAACAGCTCCGAAAGACGACACTAGAGTTATCCCCAGAGAACGAAATAGAGGCACAAGAAGTCAAGGCCCTTGCTCAAGGTCACAGAGATTTCAAGTGTCAGACGGGGATTCAGATCCAGAAATCTGGCTGCAGAGCTAAGCCGTCTTTTTATTCTTACTTTTTTGTGCGTGTTAAATGCATATAACACGTAATATAACATTTTAACCACTTCATTTTTTTTTAAAGATTTTTTTTTTATTTATTTGACAGAGAGAGAGAGAGAGATCACCAGTAGACAGAAGTAGGCAAAGAGAGAGGGGGAAGCAGGCTGCCTGCTGAGCAGAGAGCCCGATGTGGGGCTCAATCCCAGACCCTGAGATCATGACCTGAGCCGAAGGCAGACGCTTAACCCACTGAGCCACCCAGGTGTCCCTCCCCTCTTTTTTTTTTTTTTTTTTAAGATTTATTTATTTATTTTACAGGGAGGGTAGGGGTAGAGGGAGAGGGACAGAGAGTCCCAAGCAGACTCTGCATTGAGCGCAGAGCCCGAATTGGGGCTCAATCTCACAACCCCGAGATCACCACCCAAGCTGAAACCAATCACTTAATTGACTGCGCCACCCAGGCACCCCTCATCTGTCTTAATGGATTTGCCTATTCTGGATCTTTCCTATGAATGGAATCATAATATGTGGCCTTTTGTGTCTGGCTTCTTTCATTTAGCATAATGTGTTCCAGATTCATTCATGTTACCCCACGTGTCAAGGCTTCATTCCTTTTTATGGCAGAATAGTATTCTGTGTAATGGATCTACCCCTTTTTGCGGAGCTGCTCTTCTTCTAATCCTTCTTTTTTAAAAAATAGGGTGTGGAGCCCAATGCAGTTCTCGAACTCACAACCCTAAGATCAAGACCTGAGCAGAAATCAAGAGTCAGACACTTAGGGGCACCTGGGTGGCTCAGTGGGTTAAAGCCTCTGCTTTCGGCTCAGGTCATGATCTCGGGGTCCTGGGATCGAGCCCCACATCAGGCTCCCAGCTTCATGGGGAGTCTGCTTCTCTTTCTGACTTTCTCCCCTCTCATGTTTTCTCTCTCTCTCTCAAATAAATAAATAAAATCTTTAAAAAAAAAAAAAAGAGTCAGACACTTAACCAAATGAACTTCCCAGGCGCCCCTGCAGAGCTCTTCTATCTGCCTTTCAAATCCAGCATAAAGATCCTGGCCTCCCTCTTAAGATGTCGTTGGAATAAAGTTTAAAAATCCCTGCCAAAAAAAAAAAAAAAATCTCTGCCAAAGAAAAATTGGTGTTTGGAATATGGTCACTTCTGTTCATTTATCAAATATGCTCTGAGACTCATGTGAGAGTGACAGGCTCTGAGGACAGAAAAACGAGCAAGATGAGGCTCGGCCCTAAAGGGGCTCCCCGCCTGGTGGGGGAGACCGGCCTGCACGTAGGCCAGGTGGTGGGCGGAGCAATGGCCCTACTCTTGTATCTTGTGCTAAGAACCTGTGATGTGATTAAGTTAATCCTGTCCTCTAGATAGGAAGATTATCCTGGATTATCTAGGTGGGTCCTAAATGCAATCATAAGTGTCCTTAGAAGAGGGAGGCAGGTGGGTATTTGACTCGGAGGAGAAGGCCGAGTGAGGGAAGTAAAGAGGAGCAGAGTCAGAGAGAGAAGACACTGTCTCTGGCTTTGAAGCTGGAGGAAGGTGCCTCATTTAAGGAACGCAAGCAGCCTCTAGAGGCTGGGGAAAAAAGGCAAGGAAATGGGTTGTCCCCAGAGCCCACAAGGGAGCACGGTTCTGTTGCCACCTTCATTTCAGCACAGTGAAACCCACTGCAGACTTCTGACCTCCGGAACTGTAAGAGAACACATTTGTGTTGTCGGAAGCCACCCAGTTGGTGCTAACTTGTTACAGCAGCAACGGGAAACTAACACAGTCCGGAAATAAGACGCGGCCTCATGCGTGTTTCCAGTTACACAGGAAGGCAAGCAGCTGAAGGCTGAAACCAGTGGGCGAAATTCTGATGAGGAAATGAGAAGCGGAGTCTTTTTTTTTTTTTTTTTTTTTGACAGAGAGAAACACAGCGAGAGAGGGAACAGAAGCAGAGGGAGTGGTAGCGGGAGAAGCAGGCTTTCTGCTGAGCAAGGAGCCCGATGTGGGGCTCGATCCCAGGACTCTGGGATCATGACCTGAGCCGAAGGCAGACGAGAAGCGGAGTCTTGCAGACTCTCCTCGATCTCCTCGCAAGTCACTTAATCACAAAAGAAGAAGGTAACTTTAGAGCGGAGACGCCCGGTGGTCACCACCGCAGCCAGGTGATCAAGAGGGCCATGGCCTGTGATGGGCAAACGTGACGGGCTCCTGATCTGATGAGGATACAGCCTCACCCCCGAAGGTATTCCCTCCCGCCAAATCTCAATCTAATCATGAGGAAACACTGAACAAATCCAGACCAAGGGACATTCTAAAAGTATCTGGTCTGTAATCTTCAGAATTGCCAAAATCATCAAGTCAAAGAGACACTGGAGCATTGCAGCAGGTTCACGGAGACTAAAGCGACCTAACAACTAACGCAGTGCGTGGTGTGGGCTTTTCTTTTGCCATTAAGTACATTATTGGGACAATTAGCAAAATTTGAGGGTCTGCAGGTTGGCTAAGAGTTTGTATCGATGTTACTGTCCTGATGTGCTCATGGTACTGTGGTCTTGGAAGATAACGGACCTGTTTTTAGAAACAAACACAGACTCGTGGGGAAGAGGGGCGCGCGGACACAGGGAGAGGGGGACTGAACGGGGGTTGGGATGGTGGGGGGAGGTCAGAGAGCGATTCGAGACCCAGAGAAAGGGTAGCCTGCGAGAAGCCGCGGAGTCTGTTTCTTCACCAGCGTGAGGAAGCGCACAGTCTCCCTCTTGGGAAATCGCAGCAGTTCCCCGCTCGCCTGACTCCTGGCAAACAGCAGGCGCCCAATTCCTGCGCGCTGAGATCCTCCGGAGCCTCACGGGTGGCAGAGGGTCTCTGGGGCCGCCTCGCGAGTGATAGGAGGGGGCGGGACACCGCCCACAGCGCCCCTCCAGGCGCTACTAGGACCTGCCTCCCTGAGCACCCGCCGTCCCGTCCCGCTCAGCCCGCACCCACCCGCTCTGGCTCCCGGCCGCCAGGTCGGGACTCACCTGTGCGCCCCCGCGGGTTGCGCGGGGCGGCCAGGCCTTCCCTCCCTCTGGCGGGCCGCGGAATGCGCCTGCGCGTTCGCTGTCTCGGAACTATTAAGCCCCGGTTCTTTAAACGCGGCTTCGCAGTGAGACCACATCTCCCAGAAGCCATCGCGGGCTCACGCGCCTCCCGGCCTACGGTCTCTAAAGGCGGGGGAATGCTGGGAAATGGAGTCTGGGAGCACGATGAGGGGAGGGAACGTGGTATTGAGAAAAGTCTGGCTGCACTGACACGGCGAATATACCCATTTTTGCCAGTCTTTTCGTTGCCCTTAACAGGAGGGGACATCATAGTCCATTTAACCCATATAAGGAAGTTTCCCCTGTAGTTGAAGTCCACAGGACACGTAGAAGTTGGCACCATCTAAACTGACGGTAAATGAACAGAGCCTCTGTCACTTGATTACTTGCTATCTCTGGGCATCCGCTTCCTGTCTGCCTCAGTTTCACCTATCACCTCCTAAAGGGTGGTGTTGTAAAGGAAAAAGAGCCCTATAATGGGAGCTGGGAAGTGTATTTCCAGGAATGCAAGGATGGTTTGATATTGGGCTATCATATAAATTGCTAATTGATATATCAAAGTAATACCATCACACTAATGGCTATGAAAATAGCTTTAAGAACCTCCAGTAAGAAGCCATTTCTACACAAACTTAATATATTTAAGAATAGGCCCATCTTGAATAGTAATGACAACAATTTCTTAAAGTATTTTATTTAAGAAAGGGAGCACTAGTGGGGAGGGGGGAGTGGTGGGGGGCACAGGGAGAGGGAGAAGCAGACCCCCACTGGGCAGGGAGCCCAACCAAGGCCCCATCCCAGGACCCTGGGATCATGACTTGAGCCAAAGGCAGATGCTTAACCAACTGAGCCACCCAAGCACCCCAGTAATGAAAGGGGTTACTTGCCTCTCTTTTGTGTTTAATTATATACATATCATCAAAACCCCAAATCAGACATAAAAAACCAAAAGGTTCCCCATTAAAGTCAGAACAAACTGTCAGTCCAAACAAAACAAACTGTCTAACATGACCACTTTGGGAAGAACTACCAATGTAGTTAGACAAGAGAAAGAAAAGGTATCATTGGAACAGAGAAGTCTAGGTTTTCATCCTTCTTTAAATATGATATGATTGCTGTCTTGGAAATCAGAGAATCAAATGAAACACTAAAATAAACCACAAGATAATCATGTAAAATTACTGGGCACAAGATTAATAAAACCCATAGGTTTTTGGTTTTCAAAGAAGAATGGTGAAAAATCTATTTTTTTAATCTTTTTTTTTTTAAGATTTTTTATTTATTTGACAGAGGGAGAGAGATATCACAAGTAGGCAGAGAGGCAGGCAGAGGGAGGGGGGAAGCAGACTTCCTGCTGAGCAGAGAGCCCGATGCAGGGATCAATCCCAGGACCCTGAGAACATGACCTGAGCCAAAGGCAGAGGCTTTAATCCACTGAGCCACCCAGGCACCCCTGAAAAATCTATTTTTTAAAAGATTTTATTTATTTTACAGAGAGAGAGAGATCACAAGCAGGCAGATAGGCAGCTGGAGAGAGAGGAGGAAGCAGGCTCCCTGCTGAGCAAAGAGCCTGATGCAGGGATCAATCCCAGGACCCTGAGAACATGACCTGAGCCAAAGGCAGAGGCTTAATCCAAACCCACTGAGCCACCCAGGCACCCCTAATGATGAAAAATCTAATGAAAAAAGGGGTTATTTGGATTTTAGTGCCATATTTGCCTGACAGATTGTAATTGTAATCTCTTTGTGATCTGGGGAAGTTCTCTTCAACTCTGTACTAGGTTTTCTTCTCTGTAATCCCTCATTAGGATAATGTGTGGCAGATGGCTCTTCTTCAAAGCCTTTCCCCTACTTTCTGTGCACATAGCTAGACTATATTTTCCAGCCTCCCTTGTAATCTGGGGTGGTCGGTCACATGACCAAGTTCTAGCCAATGAAATGAGAGAAGTGAACATGCATGCCAAGCCCAGACCTGGTCCGTTGAAATCTCTCACTTGTCACCTTCCCCAATCTTTTCCCTTCTGTGGCTGCAGATGAAGACTAGGACCCTGGAAGTCCTATGTTGAAAATGGAAGGAGCCTAAATCCCTGAATTGTCACTAGGAGGGGCCATCTCCAATCAGAAACCAAATAATAAAAAGTTATCTTCAGTTATAGATTCAAGAGATTGATTAAATAAATGATTTATTTAATCATTTATTTATCAATTCATCAATATCAGGCCTATGAAACGCTACTGAGCCCAAAATAATTATGATTAGGACACAATAACATGGGGAAATACTTGCAAATGAAAGTTAAAAGAAGAGGGGCACCTGGGTGGCTCAGTGGGTTTAAAGCCTCTGTGCCTTTGGCTCAGGTCATGATCTCAGGGTCCTGGGATTGAGCCCCGCATCAGGCTGTCTGCTCAGTGGGGAGCCTGCCCCCCTCCCCCGCCTGCCTCTCTGCCTACTTGTGGTCTCTCTCTCTTTGTCAAGTAAATAAATAAAATCTTTTTTTTTTTTTTTTAAAGATTTTATTTATTTGACAGAGAGAAACACAGCGAGGGAGGAAACACAAGCAGAGGGAATGGTAGCGGGAGAAGCAGGCTCCCTGCCGCGCAGAGAGCCCGATGCGGGGCTCGATCCCAGGAC
>JAQQSY010001883.1:0-14054 GCA_028646535.1 Procyon lotor
GGCTTTGTTTTTTCACTCTTCAGGGAGATCATTCTCGAGACCTCTGTGGGTCTGCCGAGCCATTCTGCTGCTGATACCCTCAGGAAGCAGGTTAAGGAAACTCCGGGTGTGGACTCCGCAGTGGAAAGCCCAATTCTTCAAGTTCAAGTCGGGCTTCTACTGAGGCAAACAGCCTGGTGTCCAACCAAAGGAGGTCGGATAAGGAATCACTGCCCATCTGTGCCGTGGAACACCATAGAAGCCTTCGAAAAGAGGACACAGAGCTACCCAGTCAACATATGGGACCATCTATCAACGTGGACCGTTCAGTGAAAAGTACAAGGTAGAAAACGGTACCAATAAGCCAGACACGAATTCCAGAGAGTGTAGGATTGCGTTGGCACGAACTGCCCAGGACAGGGAAATCCACGGAGACGGAGAGCAGACTGATGGCTGCCCGTGACTGGGGGAGAGGGGAAGGGGGAGCCCCTGTTAGTGGAGACCGGGCTTCCTCTCAGGGCGATGGAAATGCTTTGGCACGAGATAGAGGTGGTGGTCGCAGAACACTGTGAACGTGCTCCATGTCACAGCACGGAACACTAAATTTAAAATGGTTAATTTTACGTTACGTCAATTCCATCTCAGTAAAAAACTTTTCAACAACAGGAATAAATACCCTTACGAAAAAAAAAAAAACCAACATATGAGCGTAATTGTTTCGTGGGAAAGCCTAGGTGCGCCCACACCAGAATGTCAAGAGAGCTTATGTCTTGGAAGAAAAATTGAGATCTTTTTTACGTAGTTATGACTTTCTGTATTGTCTGAACTTCTTTTACAGCAAACATTGTTTTTAGAATGAGGAAACGATTCTGCACCATTTCCATTTAAGGAGAAAGAATCCAATCTCCAAAGCTGCCCCCATTCACCCGTATCCCTCCTTGGGTGCTCTCCACCCCCTTCATTCCACGTGCAAGAGCTTTACCCTTCTTTGGAATGTTCCAGTGAATTAACGGCCCGACCAGTAAAAGTGCACCCCATGACTGATTTGCTTGGTGCCGGAAGAGAGCCAATTTTCCTCCACGCATTACTTGCTCTTCCTCTGGAATTTGGACGTCAAAGTTCTAAAAATATGTCTCTCCCTGGAACAGAGTCTTCGAGTTCAGTGTGCCTTGATGAAGGCCATTTCCTGACGCCCTGGGACCTCAGCGCTGGGCTCGGGGAGCGGAACTGGGTGCACCGCTGAGGGGACTTCCTCAGGGAGGTACTCAAAACCCCAGATCTCACACCAGGGACGACCCCCTCCTGGTGCACGACGAGCGCAAACTGGCGTCCGTGCACACTGCTGTGCACCGGAAGTCTTCTGGAACTTTCCATCCCCTCCTATCCTGTTCCGGAAGGAACCTATCTATTATATATATAGAAATGTATTTCTATATATATAATAGAAAATCTGCCATTTTAACCATTTTAACGTAATTTAGTCATTCATTCATGGTACAGTCACAATTCCCAGGCCGGCTACATGCCAGGCACTGGGCGGGCTCCGAGGACAGCTAAGCTGAGCTAGATGTCCCTGCCTTCACGTGGCTCAGTTCCAGGACAAGTGACAAACCCCAAACCGGACCGCACACAGATAAAGCAAATGAATTGCCTTTTTTTTTTTTTTTTTTGGTCGTCTGCAAGAGTAGTTAATGGAAAACTAAAGCCATAGTAAAATAATAGTCACCCGGGTAATAGTAATGGAGCTAAATGTTATGAAGACGTCGGGATGATATGAAAACGTTTAAGGGAAGGGCCTTCTAAGGAGAAGAGCGTGAAGCTAAGACCAGCTATGACCGGGGGTTGGGTGGGGGCCAGGAGCAGGCACTGGGAAGGCTTGCCTGAGCGCTGGGGACAGAGGGGACACAGGGGACCACCGTCCAGTGCCCGGGCCACATGGAGCCCATGGGCCTTCAGAGTCCCTGAGATGCTGTACCTGGGGTTTCCACCGTCCCCTTTCTTTAAAATTCATGTGGTCAAATATATATAATAGAAAATCTGCCATTTTAACCATTTTCAAGCATACGATTCAGCGGCATTAGCTCACAATATTGGGCAACCGGAACATCTATTTCTGGAACGCTTACATCACCCCAATAGAAATTCTCTTCTCATCAAGCAGTTGCTCCCCATCCCCGGCCCCCGGCCCCTCTAATCGGCCTGTCCCTGTGCATTTGCCGCTGCTGCACGTTTTGTACTGAGAGATCACACGGCACAGGCCTTCTGTGACTGGCTTCTCTCCCTCAGCCCATGTTTCCAGGGTTCATCCATCCTGTCGCTGGTGTTAATACTTGCTTCCCATTTTTATGGCCGAATAACATTCCATTGCACGGAGAAGTCATATTTCGTTTCCTCATCTGGAGCTTCTGGACCTTCGGGCTGTTTCCAGCCTTGGTGCTCTTGACTAGGGCTGTTTCGACAGTCACACGTTTTCCCTCTGCCGCCTCCCTCCCGCACGCACACTCTCGGATTACAACCACACACGGCCTGGATGTTTCTTCCCTTGCCCGTTTCCACCTGGGATTAATTTCAGGCCTGGAGCCTCAGATGCAGAAGCCGGGTCCGGAGAGAAAGTGATTTGCCCAAGGTTACTCCCAAAGACACACTATCCAATTACTCTTTCTTCCTTCCTTCCATCTACCCAGCCAGCCGGCTCCCCACCACCACTCCCCCGCCCCATTCTTAAAATGTTTCTAGATGCCTATGATGTGTGGGCCTCCGTGCTAGACACAAGGCCACGGCCAAACCTACAGTGGGGTTGTCTCACCTCCCCGTGCCACTTGCCCTCTCCTGCCCCCAGACAGGAGCCACGGGGCCTTGGCCAGGAGCGACTCCAGGGCCCACACGCGGCCCCTGCTCCTCGAAATGGGGGCATCCTCGAGGTCCTGATGATGGGGTCCTGCGGGGATGGGATCTCACATCTTTCAAGAAGCAGGGAAAGCCCCCAGCCAGAATGCTCCTCACCAGGGCCTTGATTAACCTCATCTGGAAATGTCCATCATCAAGGGTGCTGGTCACAAGCCCCAGCAGCCAACTCTGTTGGTGCCCAGAAGCAGACTGGGGGAACTGGGGCCTGCCCTCCAGTTCCATGGGCTCCCACGGTGTGAACCCCCCAGCGTCTTGGCCTGTCCTGTGTGCCAGCGGGGCACGCCCCCACTGGACAGATAGAGCCTTCTGACAACCAGAGCAGATGGGAGGTACGCACAGCTCCGGGCCTCCCGCCTCTCCAACTCTTGCTAACTTAGCGAAAAATAAGAGATGCGATAGAGGGGTCCGGAGCTCCCACGAGTAACGAGGGGAAGGAGACCCAGCTTGGGGAGACTGAGCAAGCCGGCTTGCAGTGGGCAGGGGCTGGTGACCGGCCACTAGGGAGCCAAGAGCTGCCTGCACATGCAAAGGGGTCCTGGTGGGGGAATCACAGAATGGCACCCCTTGCCCCTGCAGTCCCTCACGGCCCCCTCCACCGGGCAGGCCCTCCAAGGCAGGGTGCGAACTGTCCAACCACGTCCAACTGAGGGGACAAAATAGACTCAGCCACAGCGACATGCATTGACCGTTGTGGGCCACCCAGGACGTGGTGGCCGCCAGGGGCCCCACACGGTGCAATTCGACAAGAGGTTCCTGAGAGTTAGCGCACGGTGAAGGCCTGTCCCTAGGCCAGTGCTTGGTCAAGTCCTGTTTCCCCAAATGCCAGGAAAGACAAGCCCCAAACCCACAGAACCGACTGAGGTCCCCCCACCCCAGGAAAGGCCACAAGGCTAATTACAAACTTTCTGCTTCCGTTTTCTCCAGCCTGGCCAATACTTAGTTCTGTGCATTTTTTTGGTCTGCCTTTATTTTTCACAGTGCACATGTAGAGAAGGGGGCTCTGGGCCAGGCATGGGGCACAAAGCTCCCTGCCACCTTTTCCCTGGAGGGGACAGTCAAGGCCCCTGCTCCCTATGCCACGGAAGAGGGGGCCAAGGCTCCGAGAGGGGAGCCCCCTTTCTTACGACAAGCCCCCCATGGCCTCCTTGGGGACAGAGGCAACCGCCCCGCAGCCCTCCAGGGGCCACGGCCAAAGCTGCAGATCTGCTCAGTCTGGAGTTGGGGGGTGAGTGCTGCGTGGGAAAGTCACACTTCTCGGTGTGGCGGAGCTGTTTCCTATATTCCTAATTTCCCTGTTGGACATTTGCAAAGGCCCTTTAGGTCATCTGGTTCTTTTGCCTGGTAATGACCAGGTAACGACCAGAGAGGGGCAGTGAGTGGCCTAAGGCTGCACAGCTCATTAGCCACTGAGATGAATCCCTGGGCCTGGAGCCCACCAGTCGAAAGCCTGGATCCTTCCCTAGGCGCTTTCTCTAAGGCCGATTCTTGGCACAGACCTCTCCGGTGTCCCAGCACTAGGGAGGGACACTGGTTTCTGCTGATAACAGGGGAGCGCTCCAGTCCAGGGAGGGGCAGACGCAAAGCCCTAGCATTCTGGCAAATGGTGGCTAGAAGTAATTTGGTTTCTGAAGTCCCCTCCCCGGCCCCTGTGCACATCATCCCCAACTGCCCCACCTCCCCATTCCTCCTAGAGAGGGGTCACACCATCCACTCCCATGACACGCTGGGACAAAGGGGGGATCCGACTAGATGACGTACTGGAAATCCCTTTGTGGTCCTAGAACCAAAGTGCTAACTACCCTAGAAGACGATCGTCCTGTGGGGCCAGCAAAGAGCCTGGAGGTGTCAAACCTGAGCAGGGTTGCTCTCCCTCCTTGTACCAACAAACCCTCTCCTGTGGTGAGGACTGCCCCCCAGGGGCTCCCAGATGCACTGTTTTTGCTTCAGTACCTCTGCCTACATTGACTTTTCTTCCAGGAATGTCCTTCCTCCTCCCAATTCTTTTTTTTTTTTTAAAGATTTTATTTATTTATTTGTCAGAGAGAGAGAGAGCACAAGCAGGCAGAGAGGCAGACAGAGGCAGAGGGTCAAGCAGGCTCCCTGCTGAGCAAGGAGCCCGATGTAGGACTCGATCCCAGGACCCTGGGATCATGACCTGAGCTGAAGGCAGCTGCTTAACCAACTAAGCCGCCCAGGTGTCCCCCTCCTCCCAATTCTTAATAGCCCTTCAAGATCTGGCCAGGGTCTCACCACCTCCAGGAAGCCTTCTGTAATTACACTGTCTCATACAACCTCTCCCTTCTCCAAACATCCACCATCACTTCACTTGCTACGATTCTGTTCTGCTCCCAGTGGCTGGCTGCCTGACCTGCAGGACATGAACCCAGGAGGCTACGATGAACCTCAATACAGTTTCATGCATCTCACCATGGCAGCAGTCATTAAACATTCCCCTTTACCACTTAGCTAGCTGGCAAACTCCTATCCATCCTTCAAAGCCCAATGCTGAATGTCCCCAACCTTGGAAAACCCTCCTCGACTCTTCCTGGGTGGAGCCAAACCCATTCTTCTGTGCTTCCAATGCATTTTGCCCATAATTTACTCCCAAGGATGTACGGAGCACCAAGTAAGTGCCAGGCACCTGGCACGGCACCAGGAACACTGTACTGAATGAGGCAAAATCAGGCCTCACCGTGGGGAGCCTACATTCCACCTGGAGAGGCAAGCACCTGCCAACTTCCTAATGATTTAATGAAGTCACCAAGACACACTGAGCACTCGCTAGGTGTTAAGTGCTTAAGTCTGTTCCTTGACCCTTCCGTGTCTCTGTGCTCCCTGCATGGGAGGAAGGGGTTGCTAATACACCCTCCTGCCCCCACTCTCTCTCCTAGTCCCCTCCCTGCTCTATTTCCCTCCTTGGCACTTGTCACCAAATACACACTGTTTTTCTTATTTAATCCTTACTCTCTGCCTCACTCACGAATCGTGAATTCCCCGAACCAGGGACCTGAGGTCTGTATGCCCACAGCCTAGGGTGGTGCCTGGTCAACAGTGGTGATCCCACACATTTGACAAAAGGAATACATCGCTCTTTCTTTCTCGGATGAAATCACTGGTGCTCAGAGATGTCAAGTAACTTGCCCAAAGTCACACAGCTGGTGAGCAGCAGAGGCTGGATGCAAACCGGGGCCCCTGGCACCAAGGTGCACGCTTCTTGCCACTTGCTACATTGCGCTGTCCCTTCGTATCACCACCACGGGTCACCCGACTGCCTCCCCCACCCGAGTATGTCGCCCTCAAGGGTGGGAGCTGGTGTCTTCATCTTGTCCCCGTGGGACCGCACACAGTGCATGGCCCGGAGCAGTTTCCACTAACTGTTTACTGAATGAGTAAACAACCACACGAATGTCTAATTATATTTTTATAAACACTTGATTATTGATTGTTGAGACAAAACTCTCAGTTCCAAGTCCCTGGAGTCTTAAATCGGGTGCTGTCAGGAAGAAGTCTACTTTGGGAGGTGAAAGCATGTCCCAATCCCCCTTGCACATTTTTGGTGTGCCCTCTGCTTCTCTCCTTACAGACCAGAGCCTTCTGAGGGCGGTGAGTTCCTCCGTCCCCCCCACCCCCGGCCCTGGCACGCTCCGATCAAGACACTGCCAGGAGTTTGGGGGGAGGGCTCGCAGAAGACACAGCATTCAGGGGTCGCCCGGCCCCTCCCTGCCTCCCCTTCCCAGGCACTTACCCGGGACTTCTCAGCCAGCCTCGTGTGCAATGCCCGTTTCCTGAGATTCTTGGCAGAGCCGGCTTCGAGGAGCAGCAGCAGGAAGTACAGAGCCCAGGTGACCTTCCTTCGGCCGCTGCCCATCCTGAGGCTGGAAAACGGCATTTCCTCCCCCGTGTTCAGAGAAGAGGGGCCCTCTTGCCCTGTGGGTCCTGGAAGTGGGGAAGCCAAAGCGTGCACGGTCTGCCAGACTCTTAGCTCCACTGGGCCGGGTCGCTGGGATCCTGTGCCGGCGCCCAGCACGTGCCCCCACCCCTACCCCCACCCCCGATGGTGGCCGGCCTGCCCAGTTATTTTTAGCTGGGCCCTATAACATCTGGCCCCAGAGGCTTCAGCATAGACGTCTGCAGCCCAAGCGGTTCAGACAGTGGAGGCAGGAGGAGGGGGCACCGGGCTGGCTTGGAGACGTGGCCGGGAGTGGCCCTGTCCCACTGGGATAATGAGCACTTCCTTGCAGGCTGGGGCGGTCTCTCCACCCTGAGGAGGTGCGCTGGCTGCGGGGCTGGGGGTGGGGGCGGGCACACAGGGGAACCAGCCCTGCCGGGTGGGTGGGGGTGGGTGGGGGTTCGCGGCTTCTAGCTCGGCCAAGTTTTGAGCTGAGCTGACGAACCATCTGCCCATAGAAGCTTCTTGGGAGGAGGTGCTGGAGGGGGGGAGTGGCTGAGCACGTGGCCGTGGGAAGAGCCCTCACCGCCGTGAACCCTGGTGCCCTCCTCCTCCGTGCGGGCATGCCAACAGTTACGTCGTGTGTTCCTTGGGAGCGTTCAGGGACGTTCTGACCGTGACGTGGGTCGCATGCGTCGCAAGTGTGCCGTAAATGTCGACCTCTGCATGTTCTGTACCCATCCAGAAAGTGCTGAGCTCGGTATCTGACAGTCTGCCGCCTGCTTGCAGCAACCCCTACTGTGATGCCCATTTCACAGATGGGAAAACAGGTACAAATACATGCCTGAGGTCGTGCAGCAGGCGGCCGAGCCGGGGCTCCGCCCCAGGCCCATCTGACCACTGGGACCTACCGTCGGGAAAGCGGAAGGGACCCAGCCCCCAGACTGAGCCACACCCGGGTGGCACCCCAGCTCAGCCGTGTTGGTGCGGCGCTGGGAGAGGCTGCCCCCTCTCTCATCTGTGATGCTAGGTTTGTGGTCCTAGTGGCAGTGGACATCTAGCGTCCTCCAGTGGCAGGAGGAGCCCAGACATCCCTGTGTGAGCTCTGCAAGCTCAGGCATCTCTTACTGTCTGCACGGGGCCTGGCCCGCACGAGCCCCCAGCAAGTCCTGGATCAGGGTATGGAATGGGTTTAGCCATCACGACGACCCTACAAGGAAGTATGCCTCATCTACAGATGAGAGATGGAGGGCAGAAGTCAGTCCCCGTATGTGACAACAGGCTGGCATACAGCAGGTGTTCAATACACGCTCTTCGGCTGAGAAATCAGCTTCGTGGCAGTATTCGGATCCCAGGGACCGAGGGCGCCGAGCTAGGACCTGTCTGTTCATTTCTTGCAAAGATTAACTTATAGATATGACCGTCCAAGGTCTTCAGGACAGGGGAGGGGACACCCGGGGACACGTGCACTCCCGGCTTGATATGGAATGAGAAAGGCTCTGGGGACAGAAGTCAACATGGAACAAATCTGCCTGGGAAACCAGCCGCTTTCCTTTGATCAGCTATGCTGCGGGCTCCCAGCCTGACAGCCCGGCTGGACCGCCCCACGGGCGCCGACGGGGCCAGCCAGGGCCAGGGACCTGCCGTGACTCAGGGGGCTGCCAGCTCTGCTCGGCTTTCTGCCAGGCCTCGGAACTTGATGTTCCAAGCGGCGGAGGTCTTTCTAGTTTATCGGAGCTCTGGAGACCTGGATTTGATCCCAAGCTCCATGGGCTGTCCTCCCAGGACTCACCGACCCATAAGTGTGACTTCCCACAGCTCCGGGGCGGGGAGGTTTCCTCTGGGAAAGCCTTGGAGCTGGGAAGCCTTTTATCAAGTCTGCCCTGAGTGAGGGGCCCACTAGGGTCTGAGGCGGCTGCCTGCCAAGGGCCTTCCTTCCTCTGAAAAAAGAGGAAACGGTCTCCTTTAGAAATATTAGGGGCCCAAGCATGTTAAGGGTCTTCCGCTCTGGAGCAGAGGACGGGGCCCACAGTTACAGGGTCTAGGAAGAAATCCTACATCTCCAGCTCTGATAAAACTCCCCGATCACTGGCGCTTTCCATGGAAGGCAGAACATGTTTTCCATGGTGATCAGATCAAGCCAAGTGCATGCTTTAGGAAAGGGGCCAGGGTGGCTTTCATCCATAAATCATACTAAAGTGTAAATGAATTGCAGCAGAAAGAAATATACGGGCACAAAAAAGAGGAGCAGATATGTTCATTCACCCATTCAAACATTTGGGCACCTACGAGGAGCCTGGCCTGGGAACCCCGGGGACAGTAAAACCAGGCCCAACCCCTGCCCTGCCGGGCCTTCCTGCCGAGTGGACAAAGGAGGTGTTCAACAAACCGTGATTTTCACCAACAGTTAGACGGCACTTTTCAGTGCCAGGCACGGCCATGAGAGCTTGAAAAATACTCACTCATTTCATCAATCCGAACTCCGCGAGTCGGGTACACTTACTATCCCGATGTTGCAGATAGGGAAACTGAGGGTTGGAGACACGAACAACTTGCCTGAAATGACATCATGGACAGTTGGCAGAGCTGAGAGTCGCTCTCAGATGCTCGCTTTCAGAGCCTGTGCTCGAAACCACTGCACCATGTGCTCGCAGGGGAACCAAACTGCAGGTGAGGGGCGGTCGGGGGGGCGGTGCTGGGCAGAGGAGGCCTCGCAGGGCTCCCGGGGGGAAGCGGTCACACACCTGAGCGCTGCAGGATGAGCCTGGACAGACCCGCTCGGTTAGAGCGCGTGGCCGTGGGGCCCGCCCTCTCGGTAAAATAAATAAGTAAATATCAAGGATCTATTACAAACGCATTGATGGAAAGACAAACAGAACCCAAGACGGAATGTATCCTTTGCTTGTTTGTTTGTTCTGATGTTAAGAGAAATTAATACACTTTCCTGAACCCCTAAAGGTCTTTGTGGGCCCTAGGCAGCGTGCTTGAGGATGGCCCCGGGGCAGTGCTGTGTGTCGCGGGGCAAGCCTCTGCACTCTCTGAGCCAGGGGGCTGGGTGGTGTGGGTGAGCCCGCCGGGCGCCTGGTCCCTGCCGGCCCCTCCTGACCACGTCCTCTGCGAGCCAGGGCGGCCCCAAGTGGAAGAGGGCCTCAAGCTGGCACTCGGCCTTAAGCACGGCCCCGCCCAGCTCTGCTCCAGGCTGTGAATGAAAACAGATGTCCCCCGAGCTGCTTGTTCTTGGCCAGCCAGACCCTGGTCTCCGTTCACCCCCTCCCCCTGCCCTGTTACTGACCTCCACTCACGGCCTGTCTCCCCCTCTGCTCACCGCTGATGCCCTCCCCGTTAGGGAACTCCCAGCTTCAGTCCCCCGTCCAGCGGGCCTGCTCACCTCCTCCCCCTGCCCTGGCCCCAGAGCAACCGGTGGGCCCAGGGCCAGACCTCCCAGGAGCTGACCCCTTGGCTCTGGCCGATGGGACCTCCCCCACTTCCTTCCCACTCAGCGTTGCTGCAGGAGAAAGTGTCCCCTTTCAAGCAGCAGGAAGGCCTGAAGCCAACGCACACGGGTCAAAAGGTCAGGTTTGAAGGTCAGGTTTGAAGGCCGGCCTGGCTCTCTGCACCCTTGACCCCCGGCCAGCTGACGCTCTCATCCCATCAGCCCCTCTCCGGCTGCCGGGCCAGGCGTCCACTGGGCTTCTCTGGCTTCTCATCCATGTGACTCCGCCATGAATTTTTGTTTCTCCCTCCAAAGCAAATCTGATTGTGAAACCCCTCGGCGCCCCACCTCCTAGGCCCCATACCTCGGCCCGGCCCTGTTAAAACAAGGACAGATGCCTGCAACCCCCCAGGCCCTGCATGTCTATCCCGAACTCGCTCAACCTGACCACGCATTAGTGTCTCCTGCAGGTGGGGGTTTCAGCCAGCCGCACACCCAGGTCAAGCCCAGACCGAAGGTCTCAGAGCCCAGGTCAGTGAGATCAGATATAGGTGGCAGCCAGAGGCCCCCCGCTGATTCCGGTGAGCAGCCAAGGCCAGGAGGCCCTCTCACCTCCCTGCTGCAGCAGCCCGGCCTCCCCCACAGGCCGCTGCCCTGCCCCTTTGCTCCAGGGCCTTTGCCTGCACTGCTCCCTCTCCCTGACACTCTCCTCTGTTGTCTTAACAGGGGAAACTGGTTCAGGCTTCCGCACGTCTCCACACTCAGCTAAGCACTCGGCTGCTTGCTCCCAGAAACGTTCCCCGATCCCGGGCAAGCTCAGTTCCCCCAGAACAAGCTTTCACAGACCACGAACGTGCCGACGCTGGAAAGGACCCACGCGGCGCAACGTGGAAGGGCCGGTTCTTGTGACACTGCCTGACTTTCCCAATAGATGATAGGGACCCTAAGGGTAGGAATCGTCTCTTTATTGGGGTTTTTTTCTGTCTCACCCACGATCCCCACAGCACATTGTAGGAGCTCAGCAGACATTCGAACATGCATTGCATGGCTAAAGGGCTGCTCCCACGCCCCACCCAGGGCTCCTGCCCCCACCCTGGCTCCTGCCTGGACTCTTAATGGCAGTCAGTGACCCTAGAGCCCCACACTGCTTGGCACCAAAGTGCCCTGAGCTGATTGGATGGATGTGACCCCTGCAGCCACACTTGTCCCCACGCCGTCATCCTTCCCTAGCCACTACTTGTGCTAGATGGCGTCCTAGGAGCTGGGGACACACCTGCTCCTCTCTGCCAGCTGAGCCAGAAGGTTGCTCGGCGTCCTTGACATTCGGGGCTCATCCCCTGTCATGGCGGCTGCCCCATGCACCGAAGGACACTCACCCACGAGATGCCAGTGGTAGTCTCCCCCCACCAGCTGTGACTACCAAAAGCATCTCCGAACATTACCAAATGCCCCCTAGTCTGGGGACCAAATCGCTCCCAGGTGAGACTCTTCATCGCTAGAGCCGACCACAGTAGAACAAGCAGAGTTGGGATGTTGGCTTAGAGTTATTGCCGAACCAGGCATGCCTATGCCTGTCTGTCTGCATAAATCACACACGTGCACACACATACTCACACTCATTACAAGAAAAATCCAAAAATAAACCAGCACCCAGTAATGAACTTGCAGGAAGCCCAAGCCGAGGGTAGGGGCTCTGAAGTCTGCATGAGGTTCTGCTTCTGCTGGGGTCGGAGAGTGAGGCACTGTCCTCCCGGGCCTCTGCTCCTCGTCCACAGCGAGACCTGAGACCACAGCCGCCCGTCATCCCTGGGTGACTGAGCATTGGAGCCAGCAGCATTCCTCCAACATCCAGTGCTAAAAAAGGACCAGGTGAGCAGAGACGGGTTTGAGCTCTGTGTGCAGCTGCTACTTCTGGGTGGTCAGTCAACCCTGCCCGTGTGGTCCAGGTGGGGGCTCAAGGTCAACCTGATGGAGGGGGTCAAGGTCAGACAAGCCCAGGAGACCCTGACGTTGGCACCACAAAACCCGAGCCAGGCTGAGCCATCCAAGATGCTTCCTTCTTGGCTGAAGATGTCCTTTAAAAAAAAACAAAAAAAACCACAAAAGCAAAAACCCTCTGCTTTCAGATCAGGTGGGTGTCAGACCACTCCCTGCCTGCTGATGGGACTAGAGGCCTAGAGGTGAGCCGGAGAACTTGCAGCCCTTCCCCAGAGGAAGCTCTGAACCCTCCAGGCAAGTAAATGCACCCCCGTTCCTGCACGGAGCCTCTTCTTGGGTTGTCCTGGGATATGTGGAACACAGAAGGCCCCGGTGACAGGTCTTGCTGCCCAGCGGGACGCGGAGGAGGCCTGAGAGAGATCCCCTCTATCAAGACGGAAACAATCCAATGGAAGACACAGACCAAGAAAACGGGTAAATTGTGCTAAGTGCTCGAAGGACTCAGGAGTCTAAGAAAGACATGGTAGATGCCCTGTCAGATGGGGAACCCCCTTTAGAGAGAGTGGAAAGGAGCAACATCCAAGGGGCGACATCTAACCCAGAGATGAGAAGGAGCCCGGCAATGGAGGGGAAGGGCGGGGTGGGAACAATCCTCCAGGCAGGGGCCACCTGCCTCTGGGCCCAAAACTGCTCCACTATAAACTCATGCAGGGTCTGAGCGGCAGGAGGAAGCTCTCGCTGCATCCAGAGATTACGGGAGGAAGTGGAGAAAGGGGTGCTGGGAGCAGGACTGCAGGGAAAAGTCATCTAGGGATGAAGGTGCCTGACTCCCCCAGAAGCCTGAGCCAATCACGTATCCCACCTACCCTCTTCCCGGTGATCAGTTCAGGAATGGTGGGCCGTCTGGTATGGACCAATGAGGTGCCAGGGGAAGTCAGGTGCCATACTTCTGGGAAGGCAGTCCCCATACCTGACAGACACGCAGGAGAGTGATGTTTCCCCTGTGCATCCAGATTTGACCCAGTTAGGATGCAATGCCAGGATCTTCAGCAGCCACTTTGCCACCATGAGAAGACAGTTTGGAGAGGGAGGTCAATACTAAAATGGCAGGGTGAGGGGGGAAACCCTGAGTCCTCGCCGACTTTGCTGAACCACTGAGCCTGGCCAATCCTGGAGTCATCCCACTTGGGCTTTGTGCTACATGGGACAATCCCATCTCACTTAGGGTTAAGTAAGCTGATTGAGTTGGAGCTCTTGGTCACTGACTGCCAAATACACCCTGACTGATATACAGTTCACATCCAGCCTGGCTGACGAGCATCTGTGAAAGCAGAGGCCATAGGAGAAAAAGTAGAGGAAAGTAGCATTTATTGAGCACCTACTACATGCCACACTTTGTAGGAGGCACTTACGTAGGCCCCTCCTTAATCTTCAGATTAGCCCTTCAAGGCAGCTACAACCCAATTACTCCCACTTAGCTGAAAAGTGAACAGGCTGAGAGGTGATTGCCTGATGCCAAGGGGCAGGACCAGGTCGTGACCCAGGTCGGCCTCGGCTCGTGGCCAGCCTCTTTCCAGAGGTGGGACTGTGCTGCCGCAGCACGGGAGGGGCCTCAGCCTGAACTGAACACTGTTGACTCCCAACGTCTGTCATCCCCTAAAAAGATGCTGATCTCCCCAACGGCCAGCAGCCCCCAGAGCCAGGAGCCCACCAAGGGAGGCGGGGAATTTGACCGGGTCCCATCCCACGGGGCTCATCAAGTCAGGCTCCTTGGCCAAGAGTGGCCAACAGGGATAGTAGGACCCCTGAGCTTCTTCTTCTTCTTCTTTTTTTTTTTCCTTAATTAATTAACTTGAGAGACAGAGAGAGAGAGAAAACGTGAGCACACGGTGGGGGAAGGGGCAGCGG
>JAQQSY010001884.1:0-14054 GCA_028646535.1 Procyon lotor
CACATGTAAGTGAGACCATATGATAACTGACTTTCTCTGCTTGACTTATTTCACTCCACATAATCTCTTCCAGTCCCGTCCATGTTGATATAAAAGTTGGGTATTCATCCTTTCTGATGGAAGCATAATATTCCATTGTATATATGGACCATATCTTCTCTATCCATTCATCTACAGAAGGGCATCTTGTTCTTTCCACAGTTTGGCTATTGTCGCTATTGCTCCTATAAACACTGGGGTACATGTGGCCCTTTGTACTACATCTGTATCTTTGGGGTAAATACCCCCAGGAGTGCAATTGCAGGGTCATAGGGTAGCTCTATTTTTAATTTATTGAGGAATCTCCACACTGTTTTCCAAAGTGGCTGCACCAACTTGCATTGTCCACAGAATAGGTTTTTACAGATTTTATTTATTTATTTATTTATTTGTTTATTTATTTATTTATTTATTTGAGAGTGAGAGAGAGAGAGTCCACAAGTAGAGGGAGCAGTAGAGGGAGAAGGCAAAGCAGACTCCCGACGAAGCAGGGAGCCTGACATGGGACTCTATCCCAGGACCCTGAGATCATGACCTGAGCTAAAGGCAGATTATTAACCCACTGAGCCACGCAGATGCCCCAAGAATATTTCTTAAATAAATTACGAACATGTATGTACACATGCACACACACATGCACAGAATACCAAAATCTGATATATTAAAAACAAAAATATGACACAAATTAAAACAGAACTTAGAGTTGTTCTACATTAAGTATTTCAAGTATTTGAATAATTTTTTTTTAAGATTTATCTATTTGGACAGGGGTCTGTCTAAAGAGTGCAGAAGGAAAGAGAGAAGCTCAAGCAGACTCCATGCTGAGCAGAGAACCTGATGTGGGGCTCGATCCCAGGACCCTGAGACCATGACCTGAGCCGAAGGCAGAGGCTTAACCCACTGAGCCACCCAGGCGCCCTGAAATCAACATTTTCAACCTGTCATTATGTCCTCATTATAGAAAGACATAAGTGTGTCTCAGTGAGTCGCAACAACAACTAACACAGCCTAGCCTCATCAGAACTCAACTTACATCTAACAGCAGATGTGCCCCAGAATGCGTGACGACAATGAATGTGCAAACAGGAGAGCTTCGGCCTTAACTTGAGACTTTCCTATGGAGAATGAATCCTCATGGCACATTTTACATTGGTGGACACAGCGGGAAACATACAGTGCACAAAACAATGCACAGGTGTTTCCTTCTATTGATACAAAGGAGGATGAATAGTGTCAAAAGTGATACTCGACTTATCACTGTGAAAATTAAAATTAAGTAAAGAAAATCATACCAAGAAAAGTCGTCGTCTAATTTTGCCGTTCATGTTTCTTTGGAGATTTACTCTTCGTGAAGCCTAGTTCATCCCTAGAAGCTGTAGCAGGCATGATTCCTGACCGGGGGTGGGGGGAGGGGACTGGGGCTGCAGCCAGAGAACGTGCACCCCAGATGGGGACACACGGGAAGACAGACCGAGAACTCAGAAGACAGCTATCAGGAACCCTTCCCAGAGGAAAGGAATCATCTTCAGTGTTGCTACCTGATAACGAGTACCAGCCTCTTGGTCAGCCCTCACATCAGCATCTCTTGCTCTCAAGAAGGCAGAAGGAAACAGAAGACGGAAAATTGGGGGGCTCTGTACTGCTTTAGACATGGAAGCGAAGGGTCAGGATCAAGGGGATGGAGACAGACCAGAGTTTAGATGGGAGAGAGGAAAATGAGGAATGTCCTCAAACGGAATCAGCAACCAATAGACTCAATACAGAAAAGCGACCAGAAATCCGGCGAGCAGAGGAGTCAGGTGACCTCCTTCTCTTCCCAAGGCAGAGAAAACCAAAACACTGTTGAAAGGCTGGACGGGACTCAAGGCCAAGTCACATCAGAAACCAAAAGTGCAACAGAATTTCTAAGGGAAGGAGGACAGGAAGGCTATGTGAGAAGAACTTTAAAAAGCTCTGCTGTTACAAATTCTCACTGGTCTGAAGCTCCTATTTCACAGTTCCCTGGTGTCCTTACCCTACAGCCAAACAGCAGGTGTTGGAAACCCAAGAAAAGACAGCGAAGTAAACCAAAAGAAAAGGGAGAGATTATACCAGTGTAAGAGACATATTTATGTAGATGGCATTAGGATCTTCAAGTTGTTCAGCTTATTTATATATATATATATTTTAATTTTTTAATTTTAATTCAATTATCCAGTGCATAGCACATTAGCTTTTGATATAATGTCCACTGATTCATCAGTTGCACGTACCCCCAGTGCTCATCCCATCCTTACTGCCCATCACGCTGTCACCCAATCCATCCACCCACCTCTTCTCCGGCAGCCCTCACTTTGTTTCCTGGAGTCAAGAGTCTCATATAATTTGTCTCTCCTCTCTGACTATTTACACTTTTAAGATTTAGTGCAATTTTTGCAAGTGAAAATGATGTTGAAAAATGTTTGTGAAAATACCTTGCTTTAAATGTTCTCATTTAATAAATTAACGCTTTTTTATGTACGTCAAATCAAAAATATGATGCAAAAGAATTCATCCAGTCACAAAATAATTGTAAGATTTAATTATAAAATTCATGCCTGTAGCATGTAATATACCACGGACGGGATGTAGCTATCTGGTTTATGTAAATTTAATGATTTTCTTGGTTGAGGATCCTGGGGCAAATGTCCTCATTCTCCCTGACTTCTGGTCCTCACCAAATACCTGAGGGTCTGTGAAACATTAAACAAGAAAAAAGCATGAGGAATAGTTTAAGAGGGACAAGGCATTCACAAACCACAGGTCCTTGTTCTCAGGGACTCCTCAAATCCTAGCACATGTTTATCTTTTGGAAATTCTGCCAATTTGTGCACATGCAACGTTTACTCTAGTTTCAGATTCAGAGTAAAAATAACCCTGATCCTTAGCATTAGAACTGCTTTAGCATAAAAACACTTCATTCAGTAAGGAAATGTGATGGACTAGAGAGTAATGGAGATTTTAACTTTTATATTGTCTTAATATATATCTTAGAATTAATAGGAGATAATCTCAATAAGCCTATAGTAACTTTAAAAATTTTATACTGTAAAAAAAAAAATTATACTATTAGGGGCGCCTGGGTGGCTCAGTGGGTTAAAGCCTCTGCCTTTGGCTCAGGTCATGATCTCAGGGTCCTGGGACAGAGCCCGATCATCGGGCTCTCTGCTCAGCGGGGAGCCTGCTTCCCTCTCTCTCCCTCTGCCTGCCTCTCTGCCTACTTGTGATCTCTCTCTCTCTGTCAAATAAATAAATAAAAAACTTTAAAAAAAATTTATACTGTTAGAGCAAAGAATATTTCCTAAATCTGGCATTTAGGTACAACGGTCTACAGGCTGAGTGAAGCCGGACACTGCTAATCACTCCTTTCCTGTGCGGCACGTGTCTCCTGGGAAAGGCTATACTCACACCATTTGGTTTCTGTGAGAAGACTTGCAAAAGTGATTGGAATTTTCAAAATAAAAAATTTAACTGGAAATATGTATTAATACATTTATGTATTTATATGTATATATACATATATATATATATTTTTTTTTGCAGATAGTGTAAATGTGATAGAGCAAAGGATGGGCAAGCAGAGTTCTAGCCTAGGAGGGGCTCTCTATGCACAGCTTCACTCTAAAACAAGAGGAGAGCCCTCAGGTAAGATGATGTCATCTAGTCAGACTGGGAAACCAGGCATTTAAATTGACTTAAAAACCCAACTTCCATGTTGAATTAAGTGAAGGGATGACCTATTTGCCGTGGCTCAGCCATTTATTTCTACTGTTGCAGATTTCAATCACAGCGATGACAAAGACCCACATTAAATCCCTAGGTAGAGATTTTAAAAGTCAGTATGTTTGGGAAATAAAAATGCATTCTGAAGTAATATAATCATACCCAAACTTTGAGAATTTGTACTCAATCCACAAGGCTTCTGTGAGCAAAACATTATTAGAACCGAGATGAACAATAATAATGTATTACAAGCTTGTGAATAATGCTGCCCTCAAAGGTACAATAAACAATTACTCTCTGTGAAACAAAACATTGACTGTGACAATTATTAAAACCCTTGCCATTGCCCTCCCAGTATATTCAACATTATTAAAACATTTGGAAAATATAAATTGGCACTTCTGCTTTTGTTCATTTTTAAAAAATGAAAATTGTTGGTAATGCGTGACCCGAAGGCAGATATCCATTATAATAGTCAAACATCATAAAGCAAGCTTCGAATGTGACGCATTCCCCATAAATTACTCGGGAACAACAACAAGTAGGCTCATAAACTTGCACATGAGAAGAGAGATAGATATTTCTTAAGGAAAAATTGTATGTTGAAGACTTCCCACACTAAGGTCTCAGGAAAAGGCATTTTTAGCACATGGCTCCATTACCTATGCTTCATAAAGAATGCATTATCTAATTTAATTTAGCTGAGAACAGATTCTCGGCAGTGCAATTTGTATTTTGAGAACATCACTTAAGAAACATAGCTTGCAATGTATGGCGGTTCAATGAAGAATAATCTGTAAACAAAATCTCCATCTATCAACAAAGGCCATTAAAGGCCATAAAATAACCCATCCTTGACTGATTAATGCTACTACTAAAAGAAATTTCGGGCTATTAACATCCAGAAAATATACTGCGAGTGTGGTTGTGTTTATTATATAAATCACACAGTTATACACACGGCTATAAGGCAATGTGCTTTCTTAACCCCTCCCCACCCCCAATTACTTTAACATTTTTGTAGGGAAGACATTCTGAAGAATACTGAATATTTATAGAAAGTAAATAACTCTGTTTGCCCCCTAGAGAAAATGTGTGTAAAGACAGAGCTATTTATAATTTATTAGACGGCTAAATTTGGTTTAATACTTCTTAGGGAGTTCTATTATTTTCACATGCTTCTGTCATTAAAGTAATTCCTTTAAATGTTGTTTTAAAATTTTATTTTCATTTGCATTTGTTGATCATTCCATCAGTGATACTGAGGGTGTGTCAGGGGTAAAAATCACTGCATGAAATTATTACTTATTCCCTCTATGCTTCTCCTATTGCATCTGTTTTGTTATCCCCATAATCTTCAGGGCGACTTCTCCTCCTTCTAGGGGACCTGTAAAAAGTTTGGTCATATCACAGCCCAAGAAACTGAAGGGGTTCCCAGGGAAGATCCCAATTCTCTCAAAGAATCTCTTCAGCAATGCTTACCTATGTGCTCTTGGCCCTTAAAAACCGCTGGCTTTGTGTTTGTCCTCTGAGCTGAACCCTCCAAGTTGTTTTCAAAACACTTGTCATCTCAAAAATATTTTTTTATCCTGAGTGTTTAGTATAAGGACGGTGTAAACATTTTACTGACATGACTTCCTATCCGCGTACTAATCCTGAGATAGAGGTGCAGTGTAGCCATTTTACAATTTAAAAAAGAACACAAAAGCAAATTCAAGAGGCAAACTAACTTTTGCAAGGTCACAAAGGTACCTTGCAGAGTACAGTTCAAATCCAGGTCTGTGTTGATTCCAAAGCAGCTACTGTTAACTCCACACCTGTCTTACCCTCAGTTTTAGCTCCAGTGGCCAAGAGCACGCACAGGCTTTCCTTGCCTGCTCTGAAGAAAACATTCCCGGGGAGCCCACTCAATCTATCCACTATCCTTCTGATTAATGTTTTGCTACACTGTTTCTTCCGGGCTTTTTAAAAGATAAATAGATTCATTCATTCATTCATTCATTCATTCATTCATTCATTTATAGCAGGAGAGGGGAGGAGCAGAAGGAAGAGAGAGAATCTCCAGCAGACTCCCCCTTGAGTGTGGAACCCAACATGGGGCTCGATCCCACGATCCTGAGATCATGACCTGAGCCAAAACCAAAGTGGGTAGCTCAATGGACTGAGCCACCCAGGGGCCCCTTCTCGGCTTCTTATAAGGAAGATGATGTGAAGGGGGTGCGGTAAGAGGACAAAGTAAGAGGAGAATGAAGGACTCTGGGCTTGGGGGACGCTTTCTGAAGGGGAGCTGGACCGAAGAGGACCAGTCAGTGACAACCAAGGGGATGTTGGCAGGTCGCCAACGAGGCATTGCAGTACTCGAGAAATGCCTACAAAGGACGTGACTTTTTGTTTGTTTTTCTTTTCATTTTGTTTCATTTTGTTTCTATTTTCTGTCACTGCTGTTTGCAGTCTTTAAATAGCAATGTTGCTGTAGGATGGAACAACACAGGTGCACGACTTCTGTAGATCTTTGTAAATACAATTTTATCCCAATATCTAAATGGGATAAATAACCACAGAGAGGAGATATGGGCAATCCCTGTGAAGGGCGGTGCACAAAATCCCAAAGGAAAGAAACACCAAATCGCATTGTTTCTCACAGCTGAAGAGGTGAAAATTTGATTTTGAATATCTGTGATGCCCATTTTATTGTTTGTCTTTTGTTGTGATTTTGAGTTTCTATTTAAGTTCTAGTTAGTTGACATACATGGCAAGACCGGTTTTAGGAGCAGAATTCTGTGATTCATCACTGACATGCAACACCCAGACCTCATCCCAACAGGTGCCCTCCTCAATGCCCGTCCCTCATCTAGCGGCTCCCACACCCACCTCCCTCCATCAGCCCCCAGTTTGTTCTGTACAGTTAAGCCTCTCTTGGGTGCCTGGGTGGGTCGGTCAGTAGCACCAGACTCTTGATTTCAGCTTAGGTCATGATCTCAGCATCGTGAGATCGAGCCCCGTGTTAGACTCTGGGCCCAGTGCAGTCTGCTGGCTAGTCTCTCTCTCTCTCTCTCTTCCTTTCTGTCCCTCTGCCAACCCCCCACCCTGCTCACATGGAGAAGAGTTGGGACAGTCTAGGTCTTCCTCCCGGTGAGGAGAGAGTTACTTAGCTGTAACTAAGTACATACATACATACATACATACATAAATATCTTTAAAAAAAAGTCTCTAAGGGTTTGTTTCCCTCTTTCTGTTTCCCTTCCCGTGTGTTGATCCGTTTTGTTTGATCCGCATTGTGAATGTTTGTAATTCTCTGTGCTCACTTCCATTTTCCACGTGTGTTGAGCCACTGTGGGTTCCTTTTGCAAACATTTGCAAGAACGTGATGATGTTCTATATCAGGAACACTGATATTTTATGCTCTTCTTTTTAAACTTCGAGATGATTAAAGTGGAAGGGATGAGAGCGACTGAACGAGGAACAAAGGACAGGGAAGCCCTTATCCTCAAAAGCCTCTCCTCCCACTCCTTTAGGGTCTGTCAGCATGTGCTTTTAAAGTCCGCCTTAAAAGTTCCCATTAGACATGTAAGGTTACACCCGTGCCTAGGGAGTGCTATTTTGCCCGGACAGTGGGATCGGCAGCTGACTCAGCAAGCTGGGACCACAGCGCCCTAGACGAGGACTGACGGGCCGATGGCAGAAGAGTTGGGACAGTCTAGGTCTTCCTCCCGGTGACAGAACACGGAGACAGTGGGGCGTCTGGAGGAGGAAGCCCACGGTGGGAGAAGCCGTGGGTCGAGCCGCAGCGACCTGCGCGCTCCAAGCACCTGTCCCTACTGTGCCCGGAGCAGGTGCGCGAGGAGCCCAGTAAGCCAGCAGCCTCCACAGGGCAGACATACACCTACTGTCTTTGTACTTAAAACTTTCTCCAACAGCAAGAGGACAATAAGAAGAATGAAAGAAGAATAAATTATATGACTGATATCCTCCCTGCTTAGTTGCCCGTCTTCTATAGTATTCTACCCGTCAAAGCACTGAGACAACTGCAAAGACACACAGAGCCTAAAATCAATGAAAATGATCCCATCTCCCTTTATTAAATTTCTTTTCTTCGGGCATACGGTCTTCAGGATGCTTTGGCTATTTCTGTACAGACACTCTAGTGGCTTTGGAAGAGTGTGAGGTGGAGAATTACACACACACACACACACACACACACACACACACAAAGCAGCAGCAAAAAACAAAACAAAACAAAAAACAAACAAGATACATGTAGTAAAATCAGAAATCCTACGTTTAACCAGAAATGCCTATCCTGTTGGGGCCTTCTATACGTAATGAAATAGGAGACATAATTCTAAAGCTTCATAAAAATATATTTGTTAAAAGATTTTGGTATTACAGAGAGTGGCGTGGAAAAACAAGGTGCTTTAACTGTTATTCACTAACACAAAACTCCATTACCAGTAGAGAATCTACTCTTTTCTTTGCACTGTTAAATTTCTAATAATTGTTTTTCCATGAAATAAATGACTAATTTTTATTTGCCTAGAGTAATTCTAGATCAAGTTGGTTGGGAGAAGAAATATTTTTTTTTATAGATACATCCTATGAAGTAAACAGCAATTTTTAGAGAATGTCATAATTTACTCATTTGGAAAACAGAAAGTCAAATACATAATTTATGATTCCTTTTTATGTTCTAAATGAAGAGGGAAGAATTTTGCCTCTGACTTACCTCTATGAGGTAAACAAAAACTAGTTGTGGAAAAATACTAATGCTATGTCTTATTTGACCTAACAGTTTGGCCAAAGATGTATTGATAGGAGATATAAAGTATTAATTTATGCAGCATAGAAGCCAATTTGAACACATTCTTTTGAGTTCTAGGCAAGTTTCTTATTAGTATTAGTTAGATTTACTTTGTAATGTCCATCTTGATATTTACAATTTTTTAAAGATTTTATTTACTTGAGAGAGAGAGAGAGAGAGAGAGAGAACAAGTAGAGGCAGGCAGAGGGAGAAGAGGAAGCAGACTCCCCGCTGAGCAGAGAGCCCGATGTGGGGCTCGATCCCAGGACCCTGAGACCATGACCTAAGCTGAAGGCAGAGGCTTAACCCACTGAGCCACCCAGGTACCCCTTGATATTTATGTTTTTTAATATTTTTTTAACATGAATTTTCTGGCCCTCAAAGTCACGAGCATGAATGGATGAATATATCGCACAATGATAAATGAAACCCCAGCTCTTTATAAGCTAAAAGAGGGCAAGAGATTTTCTGTGATTCACTGCCTGATCCTTAGACCTAGAATAATGTTGGCCATGCAAATAAATTAAATAAATCAATGAGAAGATACAGTTATTGATCTTTAACAAGAGTACTTATTCTATGCAATATTAGCAGATTTCTATATTAAGGATTTAACTGCACTTCACCACTAGAAAAAGTCATCTGAAGATAATATTTATTTTCTTACTCTTATTTGCTTCCTTTAAAATGGCAGCAGGTACTTAAAAATCAAATGAATCTATTTAAATCTATTTTAGCTTCTGGCATGTTTCTCAGTTGCATGAAAAATGCCCCTCTTAGAAACAAAAAAGAGTTTATGTTTTCATTTAATTACACTTTAAACATGTAAGAAGCACAACATAATTTTCTATTTTAATTTAAAAGTCACAACATTGGAGAAAACTAAGGAAATAGAAATGCTTAGATAAAATACTGATTTAGGTCTAGAAACGGTATTTATATTTTGTATTGCTTGTTGCAGGTAAGGGTGGCATTGCTATGTCCCAAGGCCACGTTCAGTTCAAGAAGGAGAATAAACTCCATCACCCCCTAAGGGCAAAGTTTAAAATGTGCGCAGAGTGTGAGCTAGGAAAAAGAAAGGGAGTTGTTCTGAGATGTCTGTTCTTGTGGATGAACACAAGAACACATCCTATGGATGATTCCACAGCAAATTTGATTCGCTCTGTGGCACAGGTAACTGAGAAGCATCCATCCTCACCATTTCAGATTGGGATACCAGGCTCCAGCCTAGGTCCCCCCCTCTCTGAGTCTCTGTCTGTCTGTCTGCCTCTCTCTCTCTCTCTCACACACACACACACATACACACGCACGTTGACTAGCTGGGAGAAATGGGGAGTAGTATGGCCAAGAGTCTGTGTGCGTCATGCTTTCTGGAATCATCTGAGAAGACATCGAATTAAGCACATTTGTGCTGATTCTGGTATCTCATCAGATTAATAAGAGTTTCACTAGGATTGCAAAGAGGGGAGATCAGCAGGGGTTTTATTCTAATTGTGTACCCAAAAAGAAGAGGAAATGGCCTGTTTATTGGAAAATATCCTGCAAAAAAAAAAAAAAAAAAGAGTAACAATAACTAAATAAATAGTCTAGATTTATGAGTTTGTGAACTCCTCAACCTTGGATGACCTTCCATGAGTACTGCATTGATGAGCCCTATAATGGGGGAAGAGAAGGAGATCCAAGGCCATTTTCAGCTCCAAAATTATTTCCCACCAACATTTTAACAGAGTTATAAGCTTATTTACTTTTTTCCCCAATAAAGTTGACTGTTTCTTTGTAAAGATAACTATTCTTCTGACGTATAAAGTGCACAAGAGGCCATTATCATGGGAATTAGTAAGCAATATAAAAGCAATATACACACATATACATAAACACACACAGGTATCCACACATATTACAGTTATGTGCATATTATTATAACTATATATTCATATAACAGGAAATGGCTCTAGAAATTTCCCAAAAGCAGTTGATTCCAACAAGACAAATCTTGAGCCAACACTAGCCCAGCGGGGATATGAGGTCAGAAGAGATTTTGAGTTTTAGCATCTTTGGATCATTCAAGGATTTCTCAATTTCCTGCCAGTAGCAAATATATGCTACTTTGTTTCTTCTAGGGATGAATTTAAGTAGAGGCAAAGACTGGTGGGAATGTTGAAAGTTTCATTCATCTTTAAGGGGTTTGTATTAAGGCAATATTGCTCTTCAAAGGAGTTTAAATGCCTTAAATTTTTAAGGTTTGGAAAGTCAGAACTTTATCCTTTTGGAAGTTATAAACCACTTACATTTGACTAATTTTCATGATTAAAGGAATCGCAAAACAATGATTTTATATGACAATTTTGCTTGCACTGTTGGACCCAAATACTAAAGCTTCAAACAAAATCAGCACTAACGAGGTTTTCTGTCAGCAATGTGGCTATCCTGTCATCCTCAGCTTCTGGGGGCTCCTGACTACCCCCACCCCCCGAGGCCGAGTCTCACTGCAGAGCACAGGGGCAGGGAGGAAGTTTGGGATCAGTGTCCACCATTCCTTCCCGGGCGCTGACTGCTCCTACCCCTGCCTAAACCTGCGTCTGCTCTTCAGTGAAGAAATCATCATGGTGACCAATGAGAAACCGTGCAGAAGTGTCCTAGTCTAATGCCGAGCATGTATCAGGTACTCTGCAAATGGGGACTGGTTTTGCTACTGTTTGCTTGGGCTTGGATTATAATGGATTTATTTATTTTTATTGGGTGCTGGGCATGGATTGACCATTACCCATTCACACGATTTGCTAAATATTCAGCACACCTGCTCGAGGTATGGTTAGAAGAGCACTGGGTGGTGGCTATCCCCTAATAGAACAATTAATACTAGGTGAGTGATCAGATAATATGAATTAGATGAGAATAAACACCTACTAGTTAAGTGGGGGATTAATATGAACTGAGATGTGAACTGGTAAACAGGAGGGGCTAATTTTTGTTGGCAGCCAAAAGAACTGTTCTGTACTTGATATGCTGCTCCATGTAGACGTATGCTTGACAGATTTTATTTTTTTAAAGTTTTTTTTTTTTTTTTTTAGGGGCACCTGGGGAGCTCAGGTCATGATCCTGGGGTCCTGGGATTGAGTCCCACCTCAGGCTCCTTGCTCAGCAGAGATCCTGCTTCTCCCTCTCCCTGTGTTGCTCCCCTGCTTATGCAAGCATACTCTTTCTCTCTCAAGTAAAATCAAGATTTTATTTATTTATTTGAGAGAGAAGGATAGCAAGAGAGCATAAGCAAGAAGACTGGAAGATGGAGAAACAGACTCCCTGTTGAGCAAGGAGCCTGACGCAGGACTCGATCCCAGGACCCCAAGACCATGACCTCCACTGACAGCAGACACTTAACTAACGGAGCCACCCAGACGTCCGAGACAAATTTTTTTTTTTTTTTTAACATGTGTTCCTTTTTTTTTTTTTTTAAGATTTCATTTATTTACCTGACAGGAGAGAGGGTTCACAGGTAGACAGAGAGGCAGGCAGAGAGAGAGGGGGAAGCAGGCTCCCCACTGAGCAGAGAGCCCGATGCGGGGCTCGATCCCAGGACCCTGAGATCATGACCTGAGCTGAAGGCAGAGGCTTTAACCCACTGAGCCACCCAGGTGTCCCGACATGTGTTCCTTGAACTAAAGAGAAATGCATGGAAATTATGGAATGGGACAAGAACCAGAAGAAGTAGAACATTCAAAAGACAAGCTCACAGACTGGGGAATAAAGCCACGAGAATTAAAACAAACAAACAATAACGTGGACTTATACCGTCTATAATATTGACAAAAACTTTTAAGAAAACAATGCTACTAATCACTGAAACACATATGTGCATCCGTTCTAAGCAGGTCCTGACAGTTAGCCCGGTGCTTGGGCCACAGAGACAAGTAAGGCATAATCTTCACCTGCCTAAAAACAGCACAGACCTTCAGACCAGTGAGAGGGAAAACACATAAACCAAAACTTGCAAACTCAGATGCCAACAGATAAGAAAATGGGTGAAGCATTTCAGGTTTATAAAATAAACACATAAAATATTGTTACTTTCATAAAAAAAAATGATGTCCCTCACATATCCTTGAAATATGCAGCCTTTTCTGTCCAATTTTATGGCCCATGATTTTTTTATAGTAATGTGAGCACAGAAAGAAGCTTCTCAAAAATAATAAAAAAATATATTTCCAATGAGAAATGGCCATGGATATGTGGTCTCAGTGTCAGAGAAATTACAAAGGGTAGCGGTAGCACTGTTGGTAAACTACATATATCACTGTTTAAAGCAGGTGGCTTCTACTCAGAAATTATTGCCTTATACAACTGCAGGCTCAGCATTATCAAATTATCTCATATTTTTAAAGAGAGGAAATAAATCTAGAATTTGTGTGTGTGTGTGTGTATTCACACATAAAAATTTCAAAAGTTGGTTCAGTTTAAACACAAACAGGGAGAAGACAAAAAATTTAAAAACACAGAAAAAAATCCCAAAACTATGTCTGTGGGTGGAATCAACATTCAGCCTTTTAGTATTTGATCCTGAATTAAATTATAAGAGAAGAAAGTATTGTGGAAAAAATGTCTGTGGAAACTACAAAAACTGTGAAAGGACAGAAAGGACACAGAAAAAGCCAATCCTTTTTTTTTTTTTTTTAATGCGATATTAGGTCAATAATAAAGAAAATATTCCTGGATCAATGACAGATTTTAAATGCATGAAATCATAGGTGCTCCCTCTTGGGGAGGCTTCAAGATTTAACAGTTTTGGGATTATCTGAATAAATTTGATTCAAATAAGTCCTGATTTTTTAGAGTAGGTGAATGGATTCTCAATATTATAATCACCTGTATTTGTTAAAATGTACATAATGTTGATGGGCATCATTGCAGATTCACAAAACTGAATATTTTTGATTGGGCACAGAAATACGGATTTTTAAATAGGCATCCTTAATTAATTTTATTATTTTTTTCAGTTTTTGATACCTTTAATTAATTTTAAAGGTATCAAACTTTAATTTTTACTTTAATTTTAATACAAAGTAAATGTTTTAGAATTATAGCACTGATCACCAAACACTGATATACAGATTGACTAAGAACACTTGTTTAATTAGAGGTTCTGAGCCCTATGCAGATTTACAAGAACTCCTAGGGATGGGTCTTAAGAGATCTAGATTTGTAACAAGTTTAACAACATGATCTTAAGGTGTGTTTGGATGCATGGAGCCTATATTCTATTGAATTACAGACTTCATTTATTTATTATTTTATTTTTTTAAAATTTTTACTGTGTTATGTTATAGCCTTTAGATACACTTTTAACATCTCTTGATGCCCATTTAATTAATAAAGTTGGTAATTTTAAAGTATATCATTTCTTTGTAAAATGACATTTTTAGACCTATAATTTCTTAAATTCAGCATAAAAGAGAAAACCTAGTTAGTTTTAATAGATCAT
>JAQQSY010001885.1:0-14053 GCA_028646535.1 Procyon lotor
TGGGGCTGCTGGTAGCCGGCCCTTCCCCCCGGGGTCTCTCTTCCCGTCGCTTTAAATTCACTTTTTCCACTCCTACCTTCCTGAAAGTGGTTGATTTTCTTCTCCTAGAATTGCTGTTCTTATTCTCTTCTCTCTCCTGTTGTGTTTGCTGGCTTTTAGAGTGGTTTTCTACTTCTTTAGCTGGACTTCTGGGTCCTGGTGCTTTCTGTGCGTCCTACACCTCCACCATCTTGCCAGATCCTTCATTTCATCTTTCTGTATAACTGTGCACTGTTTTGACCTCATCTGTCGTGAGATCTTTCTTTTATAATTTAAAATGTATGGGAGGGCTTTTCCCCATGAACTCATTACCTTTCTAGGTCTTTCTTCTATGGCAGAGTAGGAGCACAAAGATAATGTCATTCTCCAAAACCCTACATTAAAAGCTTTGTGTGGAGGTGTCTGAATCTCCAAGTTTGTTGACCACAGCTCCCCACTGTGCCATGATTTCCTTCCTGCTGGATTATTGCTTTGAAGTTATGTAGCTGGAGATAAAACCTCAACTTTTAGTTTTCTCTCCCCGCTTGAGGAATCAGCTCAGGGACAGAAAGCAAGATTGCAATGGGGTACCTAGCTGGGGCAGTGTCTCTCTTCTCTCATTGCTCTCTGCTTGTTCCACTGGTCCCTTCATGTGAGCTTTCTCTGTGGCTAAAAGGGAAACTCAAGGTAGAGCGTGCTAGAACTGCAAATTACTCAAGGAGGGGACCTCTGCACATCCTTTGGGTAGGGGCACTAGGATCCGATTCTGCAGAAGTAGGCATTTCAAGTCTTAAAATGAAAGTCAGAGGCACTGAGGAGGACTCATTACAGACACAAGCTGGGGCTTCTCAATGGAATGGGAAGTGTGGGTGGCCATGGTCCTTCCACAGTTAGTTCTGTTAGGGCTGGAGTGGGCCTAAAAGGTCACTCAGTCTAATTCACCCGCCACCCACCCATTTACAGGGAAGGAAATTGAGGCTAAAAAACAAAAAAACAAAAACAAAATCCCACAAATGTTAATCCAAAGTCACACAACCAAAAGAAGTTTGGAAATTAGGACACAAGTCCTGTATTATCACCTAGGGTCCCCCCCTTGATGGGCAACCCATGGCTCTCTATGTGGGCAAGAGAAGGGTCACCTAAATATCATGAGAGTCATATCCTTTTTATTGTTTTCTTTATGTTTTCTTCCTTGAAAGTTATCAGCGCAGTCACATAAACCCTCTACAGGCCCAGGAAGGCGCGTCTCTCAGATCAACTGGCTAATCAATGGAGTGGGCGTGACACCATCCTGTCTTATTGAAATTAACCAAAGCCAATGAATATCCTAACATTTGTTATTTATTCTAAAAGCCAATTAAGTAAATTGATTAATCACTCAAAACACAGAGTATAAAATAAGAATCTAGATACTTAATTTTTAAAAGTATATTATTTACTTCCTTTTACCTCTTTTTCTGCCTCTTCTCGAAGACCCGGTGATGACTGTTTTTCTCCCTGAGAAAGTAGAAAAAAACCACAAATGTCTCTTGTTTATAACATTACATCGCAAATAGTAGTGTTTTACAAAAACGCCATTCAAATGGAACTTTTCAGAAGCTATCATCTAGTACTTCAAGAAACGTAGCAAATGTGTGACTGAATCAGAAGTCAGGAACTTTTTCCTGTAAACTAACAGATAGTAAATACTTAAGGCATGTAATTGCTCTTGTGACTCTTCAAATCTGCTGTTGTATTATGAAAGCATCCGTAGATAATATGGAAATGAAAAGATGTGGCTGTATTCCAATAAAACTTTATTTACAAACAATTGGCTGGATTTGTCCTGTGGGCCATAGTTGGCTGAATCGTGGCCTAGACCTGGTTACAAAGATGATACTTAACTGAGATTCATCCTGCATTTCTTTTATTATTATCTCCAAATAAATTTGAAACAGTGTTTTGTAGATTTCTGAAGCAACTGAGTGAGAAAAATAGTGAAGTTAAACATCTACTGGGTGCTTCTTTTCTGTCAAGAACTATCCTTAGGGGTGCGTGGGTGGCTCAGTTGTTAAGCGTCTGCCTTCGGCCCAGGTCAGATCCCAGGGGCCTGGGATTGAGCCCCGCATCGGGCTCTCTGCTCTGCGGGAAGCCTGCTTCTCCCGCTGCCATTCCCTCTGCTTGTGTTCCCTCTCTCACTGTGTTTCTCGCTGCCAAATAAATAAAATCTTTAAAAAAAAAAAAAAAAGAACTATCCTTAGACCTTGCCTCTATTAACTTACTTCATCTTTAGAACAAATTAGCAAATGGGAACTAATACTATTCTCATTTTACAGATGAGAAAAATCAATGCTCACAGAAAAAAAAATACAGATTAAATGAAGGTCCTGAAGATTTCCTTTAATAAAGAGACAGAGATAAAAGGTAGTAATATAAGGTTTCAAGGGAGATTTCATGGTGGATTGTACAGGTGAGATAGCTACCCAAAACCCTAAACTTGAATGAAGATATTTGTGTTGAAAGTGGTGGCAAAAATGAGGAAGGAGTTCAAAGCTAACTAAATGAAGGGGAACTTATAGAAACTGATGCCGAAGTTCTAAAAGGCATAGGGTTAGAGAGAGTACAAAAGGTTGATTTAAAAAATGTCCCAGAAGAATGCAGTATCTGATTTCTGTGTTGATTGTGTCCAAAAAAAGAAAGAGTCATGTCCATGTGCATGTTTGGGTCTGCTGTTATTCATATGTGTTTGAATGTTGGGGTCAGGGACACACACTAGATGCTTTTTCCTCTAAAGGTCTGTGCCCGTGGCTGACAGCCTGGGGTACTAATTTGCATAGTTCAGGTCCCAGGAGAAAAGTCTCCTCCAGATACTCAACTATAACTTGTCTTTCCTTTAAATAGATTATGATCAGATGAGGCTGGAAAGGAATTTTTTCTTCAACCAATCATAAAAAGCCTTCATTTGTGGGGCCTTTGCTATAACAATTACCCAAAGGGTTTTTAAAATCTCATCAAGATAAAAATGGACCCATGAGATATTTATTGATGAGTCCTATTCTGGGAGGAATCACATCCCAAGGTCGAGCATGTTCTACCCTACAATGTATTACCTTAGGAAGTTTATCAAGACATTATGGAGGGATACTGAGAGAAGGGATTCCCAAACCTACATAAAAGAATCACCAGCATGGCTATTAGTAGCAAAGATGTAAGACATGTAAAATAGGGAACATGTAGACTGCAAATAACTAGATGAAGCTTTCTTTAAAAATTGCTCCACACTGATGAGTTCCAAAGAATGTGACTGTGCCAAATAGGGTAGTTAGTATGATGGCCAGGTGTAAAAAGTCATCCATGTACATGTGGCTCCCTGTGGAACAGCCCTCTCCTGTCACTCGTGGTGCGGAAGTGGTAGGTGCACCCATGAAAACTAGCCAGTTCTGGTTCACTCTCCCACCCTGCCTCCCTCCTTACCCCCATCTCTCTCTTTTCCTGAAAGGCTCAAGGCCCACTGTCCCATGAGAAGATACCTGCGCCCTCTCTGCTTTCTCCGCGCTCTCTCTGTCCTCTCCTTTCTCACGAGGGGGCCAAACTTAAACCCCAGCTGGCCCTGGCTATAAGCTGAGTCTGCTGAGCAGTAGCCATTATTGGCAAACATATGTTCTCTTCCTCTCAGTTTCTCTCTGTTTAAATCTTGAGACTAGTGTGTGAGCTAGATTCTCCTTTCATCAAAACCACAGGATATGAAGCTCTATATGAGGCTAAGATGGGCCTTGGAGGACAGTCAAGCTATTATTATTTATCTTACTTTATAGATGAGTAAACTGAGGCAGAAGAGGTAAAGTGACACTTTCGAGTCCACACGATTACCTTGAGGTCATGGGACATGAGGAAGGACAGCTAGCTTCATTACCTGTGAATTACGCAGCGTTTCGTGGCTACAACTACCTCCAGCCCTGAAAGTTATCCGTTCAGCAGAGGGAGCACTGCATTGGCCTTGAGGGCCCCAGGTTCTGCTTGCAGATTCATCACCGAATTATATTTTGTGGTATTATCATCTTTCTCTCCCTGCCACCTTTTGGAAATTGACTAAATCTGATATATTTCTCTACAGCTACATAAAGCAATAGGGAAGTAGGTTTGTTACTAAAAGCATAGAATAAAGCCTGAGAATTTATTTAGTTACTGAAAATGAAAAATGTATACTTTTTAAAAAATTAATTCTTTATTTCTTTTTACCTTTTGATTTGACTCTGTTCCATGGGGCTCTGTTACTCAGAGTTTGGATTCTATGTCTGCCTCTCCTTCTCACTGAGAAAACAAAAATATAAAAATGACGCTGCTGACGTTACTAAATAGCCAATGAGTCAATCAGGAACTCAAAGGAGAAATAAAAAAAACACATAGAGGGGCACCTGGGTGGCTCAGTGGGTTAAAGCCTGTGCCTTCGGCTCAGGTCATGATCTCAGGGTCCTGTCATCAAGCCCCACAACGGGCTCTCTGCTCAGCAGGGAGCCTGCTTCCCCCTCTCTCTCTGCCTGCCTCTCTACCTACTTGTGATCTCTCTCTGTGTCAAATAAATAAATAAAAATCCTAAAAAAAAAAAACCACACACACACATAGAAATAAATGAAAATGAAAACACAACAGTCCAAAATCCTTGTGACATAACAAAAGTATTTTTAAGAGGGAAATTTATAGTGATACAAGAATCTCTGAGGAAACAAGAAAAATCTCAAATACATAATCTACACCTAACATCTACACCTAATCATTCTACCTAATGAAACTAGAAAAAGAATAAATAAAGCCCAAGATTAGTAGAAGGAAAGAAATATAAAGATCAGACCAGAAATAAATGAAATAGAAACCAAAAAATAAAGAAAAGAAAATACCAATGAAGCAAAGAGCTAGTTCTTTGAAAAGATAAACAAAATTAATAAAACTTTAGTCAGACTCATCAAGAAAAAAGGAGGAAACAAAATCACAAATGAAAGAGGGAAAATAAGAGTTACCACAGAAATGCAAACGATTATAAAACACCACTACAAAAAATTATATGCTAACACATTGGACAATCTAAAAGAAATGGATAAATTCCTAGAAACATACAATCATCCAAAATTGAATTAGGAAGAAATAGAAAATCCAAACAGACCAATTATTAGTAATGGAATTGAATTGACAATCCAAAAATTCCAAACAACCGGGGCCCCTGGGTGGCTCAGCGGGTTAAAGCCTCTGCCTTCGGCTCAGGTCATGATCTCAGGGTCCTGGGATCGAGCCCCGCATCAGGCTCTCTGCTCGGCAGGGAGCCTGCTTCCCCTTCTCTATCTGTCTGCCTCTCTGCCTACTTGTGATCTCTCTCAGTGTGTCAAATAAATAAATAAAGTCCTTAAAAAAAAAAAAATTCCGAACAACCAACAAAAATCCAGGACCAGATGGAATCACATGGGAATTCTACCAAACATTTGGAGAAGAGTTAATGCCTGTTCTTCTCAAACTATTTCAAAAAAGTAGAAGAGGAAGGAAAGCTTCCAGATCCATTCTATAAGACCAGCATTACCCTAATACCAAAACCAGACAAAGACTACAAAAAAAAAAAAAAAAAGAAAGAAAGAAAGAAAGGGAAGAAAGAGAACTACAGGTCAGTATCCCTGATGAACAAAGATGTAAAAATCCTTAATAAAATATTAGCAAACTGCATTCAACACTACATTAAAAGGATCACTCACCATGACCAAGTGGAATTTATTCTAGAAATGCAAGGATGATTCAGCACTTGCCAATCAATCAGTGTGATACACCACATCAACAGAATGAAGGATAAACATCAATCTCTATGAAAATACCAACAACATTTTTCACAGAACTGGAACAAATAACACTAGAATTTACATGGAACCACAAAAGATCCCAAATAGCCAAAGCAATCTTGAGAAAGAACAACAAAGCTAGACACATTATACTCCCAGGTTTCAAAATCTATTACAAAGCTACAGTAATCAAAACAGTGTGGTATTGGCAAAGAAACAGACACACAGATCAATGGAACAGAATAGAAAGCCCAGAAATAAACTCACACTTACATGGTAAATTAACTTATGACAAAGGAGGAAAGAATATACAATGAGTAGAAGTCTGTTAAAGAAATGGTGCTGGGAAAACTGGACAGCTATATGCAAAGGACTGAAACTAGACCACTTTCTTAAACTATATACAAAAGTAAACTCAAAATGAATTAAAGACCTAAATGTGAGACATGAAAGCATAAAATTCCTAGAAGAAAAGACAGGCATTAATGTCTTTGACACCAGCCTCAGGAACATTTTTCTGGACCTGGCTCCTCAGGCAAGGGAAATAAAAGCAAAATAAACTATTGGGTCTACACCAAAATAAAAACTTTTGCACAGTGAAGGAAAAACATCAACAAAATGAAAAGGCAACCTACTGAATGAATTGAGAATATATTCACAAATGATATATCCAATAAGGGGTAAATATCCAATAAGGGGTAAATATTCAAAAAATATATAATGTATAAAGAACTTATACAACTCAACATTTAAAAAAATTGGTTGAAAATGGGTAGAGGATGTGAACATATTTTCCAAAGAAAACATACAGATGGCGAACAAACACATGAAAAGATGTTCAACATTGCTAATCATCAGGGAAATTCCAATCCAAACCACAATGACATATCACCTTATACCTGTCAGAATGGCTAGAACCAAAAGGATAAGAAATAAGTGTTGGTGAGGATGTGGAGAAAAAAGTACTCTTGCACACTGTTGATGGGAATGTAAACCGGTGCAACCACCATGGAAAACAGTATGGGGGTTCCTCCAAAAGTTAAAAATAGAAATACCACATGATCCAGTAATTTCACTACTGGGTATTCACCCAAAGAAAATAAAATAATAATTCTAAAAGATTTATGCATTCCTATGTCTATTGCAGCAGTATTTACAATAGCCAAAATATGGAAGCCATTGAAGTGTTCATTGATAGATGAATGGATAAAGATGTGGTATGCGTGTCTGCATGTGTGTGCACACGATGGAATATTACACAGACATAAAAAGGATACGCTCTTGCCATTTGTGACAACCTGGATGGACTTAGGAGCTGTTGTGCTAAATGAATTATGTCAGATAGAGAAAGACAAACACTATTTAATTCCACTTATATGTGAAATATTAGAAATGGCACAGATGAATAAACAAACAAAAAGCAGAAACAGATCCATAAATACAGAGAACAAACTGATGCCAGAGAGGAGGAGGTGGGAAATGAGCAAAATGGGTGAAGGAGACTGGGCGACATAGGCTTCCTGTCACAGAATGGTTAAGTCACAGGCACAAAAATTACAGCATAGGGAATATAATCAAGTCTAGAGATGGTGACAATATGGGGATCCAGCTAAACAACCACTGGGACCATGAGAAGGCATGATTCTCATGGGCTTCTCTGGGGGAGGAGGAGCTCAGTTAGCTTTTCTTGAAAGATATTCTGTAAAGAAAGATGATTTGAATGGACAACATGACCCTGGCAGGGGTGTGGACCTCCCCTAAGGGGGAAGTGGTAGGCAATCAACTGGAACTCCTACGTTAGAGGAACTTCCGTGGAGAGATTCTTTCTAAAGAGGGGTTCTTTAAAGAACCCACAAACATGATTCATGCATCCTGCATATGGGGAAGACATGAAGGACGTAGCCCTTAAGAGGGCTATTCCTGCTCCTTACGTCCTTCTCTCCCTCTTCTACAACTTGAACTAACTAAAAGCACTGATACTGAGTAGGGTTAGACAAGAGTGTGGGTAAGAGGCTGGTCCCACTTAACTTCCTCACTGAATATCAGCTTAGGGTTTTTAATATTGAATGAGAATATCACTGCTGCCAAAAAGAGACTAGCACAGCTCTGGGGCTTACCTAAGACTTCATCTTAAGGCAGGAAGAGGACTGTTTCAGAGAACAATTTTGAAAAGGAAGTAGAAGGAACAAAAGCAATTTGTGCTTAAGCTATCAATTTCAACATTTTAATAAAGCAGGTAAGACCGGTTTCACAAAAATTCAAAGGAAAAAATCTTGGACCTGGGTAAGTATAACCTAAAAAATAACTAAGATGATACAGGCAAATATGAAGATAAAATGGTAGAGATGCTAGAAATATGTGTATATATTTATATTATGTATAAATTTTAGTTATATTATTTACATAAATTTATGTGTGTAATAAATATATATAAAATGGGAGGAGCTCAGTCATATATATGTGTGTGCGTGTGCATGTATATAAAATGATGACGGAAAGAATCAGAAGAAATAGAAAGGAAATGAAATGTATCCCCATATATTTTGACTCCACAAGAAAAAGCCCAGCCACCCCTGAGTGCTTCATAAACTTAGTAACAGGATTTCATATAATATGATGTTAAAGAATGAACAAAAAGAAAGTCCATAAGAAGAGCAAGTAGAATGGGAGACGGAAGGGGAAAAGAAAGGAGACCAAGAGGAAGAAGAAAAGAAGGAACACGTGGAAATAACAACGGCAGAACCGGGTGCAGAGGATGAAGCATCACTCATCTTTTCCATTGTCTGCTGCACAGACACAGTATGCTCTGCTTGAGTTTGGCTTAAACAACTGTGTCCCAGGCTTTGATCCGATGTGACACCAGGACTCGAGCTTCTGCTTAATTAATTCAAGTTCCCTCTGTCTATTTCTCCTTGTTCTGTTGAGGACTGTGTTCATTAGTTACAACAAACCTTTCCAACATTTCCTCCTCGTCCCTTATTTCCCCTTCAGGGCTAACTTGCCTCTGGCCATGTAGCTCCATGCTACACCCACGTTCCAGCTCCTCCTCTTGCCAAGGGTCTTAGATGACAAGAGGCCAGGTTTGAAACAATAGAGGCAGAGTTTTCCTCTAAATATGAAGAGGTCAGTGACTTTAGATAAAAATGTAAAAGGCAAGTAGGCAGATTGCTATTTGTCCCCCACAATCACTCTGCCTTTCTTCTGTAGGAATAGAGTTACAGCTGAACCAATGGCTGCCTCACTACAAATTATATTTCTTGGCCTCAATGGCAGCTAGCTCGGGCCATACGACCAAGTTTTGGGCAATAGGATGTGAGCAGAAGACTCTGGGTCTTTCCATTAAAAGAAATTGATTGGTGATTTCCCTCCCCATTTTCCTCATTCCCACTGGTTGGGAGACAATGGCAACCAGACCAGCTCTTTTGGACCCAGAGAGGGAAACTATGTGTTGAGTTTCTTCCTTCCATTTCTGGATTGTTTGATGAAAGAGAAATAAATTTTATGGTTTAAGCCACAGTATTTCAGGCTCTCTTTGTTACAACTTAGCCTGTACTCTAAACAATCATTATTTATGAAGCCCGTTGGTGATTTCAGGGGTGTAGGAAAGATGGGTCTGGCAGGAAGATCAGGGTTTTCAGATCTGTGAATTCTCAGATTGTTACCTTTTTGGAGACTGGTTTTTTTATGTACGTGTCTTCTCTTTTTACCTTCAAATAGAAAAGAAAATAAGCTTTACATGTCAGTAAACTTCAAATATTTTAAAGTCTTCATTCTACTTTTGTAATGCTAAATCTCCAGCTACCAACACATCTCCTTGGTTGTCATCACACTGAAAACAAAAATAGCAAACAAAAACAACCTACATTTATGCCAGTCATTTACACTATATTTTTTACCCACTTACATGAGGTTTTGTCGGTAACAATAAAGAAAACACAAAAGGTAACTGAAATCAGACAGGAGGTGACAGAGAAGAAAGGGAGTGTCAGAAGGGTCAAGGAAAAGTAGATCTCAGAAATCACAAGTGTATGTCCTGGAATTTAGGGGTTTGCCTTGAAAAGCTGAAGCTATAACCCATGTTTATTTTATTTATTTTTAAGATTTTATTTATTTGTTTGTCAGAGAGAGAGAGAGAGAGAGACCACAAGTAGGCAGAGAGGCAGGCAGAGAGAGAGGGGGAAGCAGGCTCCCTACTGAGCAAGGAGCCCAAAGCGGTACTCGATCCCAGGACCCTGGGATCATGACCTGGGCCAAAGGCAGCCGCCTCACCGACTGAGCCACCCAGGCATCCCTATAACCCATGTTTATAACAGCAAGAACTTAAATATGAAGTAGAAAAAAAAATTGGAGAAATGAAGACAAATTTTGAAGGGATAAAAGAGATTAGTGAAGGACATTGATTTATAAAAATAGAACGAGGAATTTTAGAACAATTAAGAAAGATTAGAAAGAAAATAATCTATGGAAGATAGTGAACAAGTCAGCATATGTCCTAAAGAAGAAAACCAAAATAATAGAAGCACTTTGAGACAAATTCAAGAAAAAAGTTCCTGAAATAGAACAAAAAATTTAATATATTTAAGTACATATATTTTCACCCTACAGCATAGAAAACTGACTCCAAACTGTCAACCCTGAGATATATTCCAACAAATTTAGTGGACTTTAAAGATAAAGAAAAAATGGACTGGGCAATCTAGATAAAAAAAATATCAAGTCATTTTCAAGGGAGGTGGATTCTACTGGCTATAGAATTTTCTATAGTAACACATACCTAATGCCACAAGAAAGTGGAGAAAAATCTACAAGATGCTTCTAGAAATAGTGAGTAAATTATTTTTCACATATAAAAACTAAAACCAAATATTTTTGAACAGGAAAATTCTGGGACTGTTGTTCCTATGAACAATTACTGAGAAAACTACTTGAGGATCTACCTCAGCAAATTAAGACAAGACTGGAAAAATTTTGGCAAAAAGGATTAAAATAAAAGTGGGGATGAGGTGACAGAGCAGGATATTAAACATACATGCGCTGACAATATAGAAATGGTATAATAATAAAAAATGTGTGAGGAACGGGGAAATATGGGTGGTAGAGCAAGATCATTGTTGGACTGTTGGCATGTTATTTGGACAAATCAAGGAGTGATATCAAGCACATTTAAGAGCTGAAAGATAAACATAAAGGTAACATCACGATGGATCTAGAGAGTATAATGCTAAGTGAAACAAATAAAAGACAAATACCATATGATTTTACTCATTTGTGGAATTTAAAAAACAAAACAAATGAACAAAGAAAAAAAGAGACAAACCAAAAACTGACTCTTAAGTACAGAGAACAAACTGATGGTTACTAAGGAGGAGGTGTGTGGGAGGGGATGGGTAAATTGGGTGAAGGGGATTATGAGTACATGTATCATGATGAGCACTGGGTAATGTATGGAATTGTTGAATCACTATACTGTACATCTGAAACTAATATAACAGTGTATGCTAACTATACTGGAGTTAAAATTTAAAAAAAACTATTTGACACCAAAAATAAAAAAAGGAACATTATGATCTAACTTGGGGGGAAAAGGAAAGAGTGAACAAAGATATAGGACACATGCTAAATTTATCAATTTTAGGGGTAGGAAATTAATGGGTATTATCTAAAGAGAGAGTATATAAAAATAATTCTAAGAGTAATCACTAGAACAAAACCACAAACATCTCTAAATACCAGAAATATACACTTACTCCTAACCAATGAAAATATGAGAAATGAGTACAATTCAACTATTCATTTCTTTTAAGGGAAAGACCCAGAAGTGACTCACATTTCTTCAGCTCAGAGGCCATTGTCCAGAACTTAGTCACAAGGCCAGGGCTATCCCCAGGGAAGACTGAAAGGTTTAGTCTAGCTAGGTAGCCATGTACCCAAATGTAACCACCGGAACAGAAATGCAAGCCTTCCTATCAGAAGTACACATGTGCGCATAAATGCATAGAAGTCAGAATACAGAGTGTTGACATTTTCAATATCCAAAACACTAGAATATATAGTATAAATTAGTATGACACAAAGAAGACCCTACATTTTGGTCCTATCAATAAAAGTAAATGGACATAACTCATTTATTAAAATAAAGATTTTGAGATTGAATTACAGAGTAAACTCCAACTTTTTTTAGATCTTCTAATTTATTTGCCAGAGAGAGAGAGAACAAGCAGGGAGAGCAGCAGGCAGAGGAAGAAGCAGGCTCTCTGCTGAGCAAGGAACCTGATGCGGGGCTCTATCCCAGAACCCTGGGATCATGACCTGAGCAGAAGGCAGATACCCAAATGACTGGGCCACCCAGGTGTCCCTAAATTCCAGCTTTTAATCCTATACAAAAGACTTATGGAAAAAGATACTTTACAAACGTTGAAAATAAATATATAGGCAAAAGTATATTCAGCATATATCAACAAAAGGAAACCAGGGAGTCGTGGTCTGAACATCAAAGGAAATGTAGTTCAGGCCAAAAAGTTTTAAGCCAGTAGTAATTACAGGAGATACAGTGAAAAATAAGTAGCAACCACTCCTAGTAGCAACTATTTTTACCACCTTCAGTCTGAGAGGTCAAGTGCACAAAACAAGGAGACCCAATTAATACATTTAACAAGGTGGATATGATTAATTCATATTCAACTCCATGTCCAAAAAATAGTGAATGTACATTTCTTCCCACTTGGGGCAAAGAGGAAATATAAATCCAAATTGCAGACTATCTAGCAAATAACAATAATGAAATTATTTCCTATGAGATCCTATGCATTATCTAATTTTTAAAAACACTAATTTTAGAAAGAATGAAAAACATATATGCATACGGTCTTCATTATTCGTGGAATCTATATCTGTGAACTCACCCACTTGCTAAAAGTTATCTTTAACCTCCAAATCAATAGTCGTGGCCCTTTCATGGTCATTCATAGACATAGGCAGAACAGTGGATCATTCAAGTCACTGATGGGATATTTATTTAGTGCTTTTGTTGGTGATTCTGTTGTTTAAAATGGTAGTAGTGCTAATGTGCTATCTCATGTGCATAAAAAGGTTGGGATGTACCCAATGGGGAAAAATCTGTGTGCTTGATGAGCCTAATTTAGGCATGTGTTCTAGTGCTGTTGGCTATGAGTTCAACATTTATGAATTAATATATATATATTAAACAAGATATCTTTAAACAGAAGTACTCACAAAAATACTCATAGAAAATAGTATGTGTTGATTAGTATGTTGTGGCCAGAAACTCACAGGAACATAACCCTGTACTTCCCCTAGAAGCAAAGGTTCAAAATTAGAAAATTCTGTGTTTGGGGTGACTTTATAGAATGTATCTACTCTGAATAGTGAATATTGGCTGTATATGTATATATATGTGATACGTATATATAAGTGCCCAAGCAATGTGTTTTCAGAGTCCATTCACTTTTTTTCATTGTTTTTTATTTTAAATATTGTACTTTTCTCTTTTTTTCCCCTCAAATATTGTTCTTTTCATTCTCAGAATTTATATTTGGTTCTTTTTCTTTTTTAATAATTTCTCTTTCTTGGGGCACCTGGGTGGCTCAGTGGGTTAAAGCCTCTGCCTTCAGCTCAGGTCATGGTCTCAGGGTCCTGGGATTGAGCCCCACGTCGGTCTCTCTGCTCAGCGGGGAGCCTGCTTCCCCTTCTCTCTCTCTGCCTGCCTCTCTACCTACTTATAATATCTCTCTCTGTCAAATAAAAAAAAAATTAAAAAAAATAATAATTTCTCTTTCTTTGTTGATATTTGCTATCTGGTGAGAAATCATTTTCTTACTTCTCATGTGGCTTTGTTAAACACGTTTAAAATAGCTGATTTAAAGTCTTTGTCTAGTAATCCCAGTGTCTGGTTTTCCTTGGGTACAGTTCCTATGTTTCCTGACTATGGAGCCATACTTTGTTACTTTTTTTGCATGTCAAGTAATTTTTTCTTAAAAACCTAACATCTTAAATAATATGTGATTACTCTGGAGATCAGATAACCCCTTTTCCCAGAGTTTGTTGTCATTGCTGTTGGTTGTTATACCTGGTGGGTTTTTTTTGTTGTTGTTGTTTATTTAGTAGTTTTTTTCTGAACTAATTCTGTAAAGTCTGTGTATTTGGCCATGTGACCCCTTAAGTTTCAGCTCAGTTTAGTGGTCAGTTAATGACTGGAAAGAGATTTCCCTAAATAGCTGGAA
>JAQQSY010001886.1:0-14050 GCA_028646535.1 Procyon lotor
GAGCCCGATGCGGGGCTTGATCCCAGGACCCTGAGATCATGACCTGAGCCAAAGGCAGAGGCTTTAACCCACCGAGCCACCCAGGCACCCCAAATTGATGGTATTTTGATAGGGATTGCATTAAATGTGTAGATTGCTTTAGGTAGCATAGACATTTCACAATATTTGTTCTTCTAAATTCTATAGAACAATATTTGTTCTTCTATCATGTTCTTCCATGAGCATGGAACACTTTTCCATTTCTTTGTGTCTTCCTCAATTTCTTTCATGAGTACTTTATAGTTTTCTGAGTACAGATTTTTTGCCTCTTTGGTTAGGTTTATTCCTAGGTATCTTACAGTTTTGGGTGCAATTGTAAATGGGATCAACTCCTTAATTTCTCTTTCTTCCATCTTGCTGGTGGTGTATAGAAATGCAACTGATTTCTGTGCATTGATTTTATATCCTGACATTTGACTGAATTCCTGTATGAGTTCTAGCATTTTTGGAGTGGAGTCTTTTGGGTTTTCCGCATAAGGTATCATATGATCTGCGAAGAGTGAGAGTTTGACTTCTTCTTTGCCAATTCAGATGCCTTTTATTTCTTTTTGTTGTCTGATTGCCAAGGCGAGGACTTTTAGTACTATGTTGAATAGCAGTGGAGATAATGGACATCACTGCCGTGTTCCTGATCTGGAAAAGCTCTCAGTTTTTCCCCATTGAGAATGATAGTCGCTGTGGGTTTCTCATAGATGGCTTTGATGATACCGAGGTATGTACCCTCTATGCCTACACTGTCAAGAGTTTTGATCAAGAAAGGATGCTGTACTTTGTCAAATGCTTTTTCAGCATCTATTGAGAGGGTCATGTGGTTCTTATTCTTTCTTTTATTAATGTACTGTCCAACTGGCTAGCTCTTCTCTGGCATCTTTTCATCCTATTACATTTCCCTGGATATTGGGCCATTCCATTGACCTCGCAGATTCCTTCCCCTCCCGATTGTCATCTCTTCCCCATGGACTCAATTGGTTAGGATCCTCCAGGACAGCTGGCCCATAAACAGGCCTTTGAATGTCTAAACTCACTCTTAGACTCTCAGGCCCAGTGTTGTAGTCTGGTGTTCATCTCTAACTCACTTCTTTGGTGTGGCTCCCATTGCACACCATGACTTAACTAATTTGCCATGACTTAACCAGTAAATTAACTAGCAAATAGTAAACTCAAGGAAATCTAAATTACAAATGGAATTGTATTGCGACCAGGGAGAAAAAGGACACTGAAGCTGATGGCCCAAGCAGATTTCTTTGTCTAAAATTTGGCATCATTTTTTTCTAAGTTTAGTGAAACATTGCTTTCACTATGCAGTATTTCCTTTTTAAGACGTTCGCATTTGGGCAGCATACTCCACAGCGAACATTTCTGCATGTGAAAATTGGATGACAGGATTCAAAAACCCAGAAGTCATCTTAGGTCGATCGTAATAGAAGGTTCTACAGTGGATACAGGTTCTGTCATCCGCATTCTCCACCTCACTGAAACCTTCTCTTTATTTACCTGCCTAGAGGCTTCAAAATACTTCTTTGCTTTGTCTTCCTTTGAGAATTTTTCCTGCTGAAAAAAATTCCTGCTGCTCAATTCCTTTGTTGGAAAATGCAAACCCAGTACCGCACGTGAAGGCTATGCAAAGGGTGTACGGTGCAGGGTGCCAAGTCACTGAATTCTCTTTCCTGCCTGTCAAAGACACTGCTAGACAGAGGTCCTAGGGCCCTGCCAAGGTGTGTGAAGAAATGCCAGCATAGTCACACCACAAAACAAATATCATGGTGTTTTGACAGTCCTTCCTGGGTCTGTAATTTAAGTAGAATGTTAAGACCTTAACATTTACTAGTCTAGTTAATTCTTGATGATAATGGAAGGGGAACAGCGGTATGAATTATAAAAATTGGACTCTGTAGCAGAGAGGCTTTTGAGGTTACGACTCTGCTCTTGGTGCGATAGTAAAAGGAATTGACGCACAGTCGTCCTGGCATTGCTGCTTAGTCACCTTACTTGCTGTGCCTCAGTTTCATCATCTGTAAAATGGAAACGGCAATACTCGCCTCATGGCTTTTTGTGAGGAAGATGTGAAATACCATGTCAAATGTCTAGCTAGTCTCATCCTCTCCTTGAAAACCACAGGATAATACAAAGATCAGTTTGCATTGCAGTCCCAGAACTTAACACTAGGAAATCAGAAGGATATGAAATCGAGAGTTGTGGGCTGGTTGGGACCCCACTGTCTATTTTTGGGACTGATACTGGTCTGCTCTGTGGCCCTGCATCTTTATTGTCCTCCACCGAGTGGAGTTGGTCACGCCTGTTACCACCTCACGGGTGTCATTTACTCGTTGACGTTACAGAGAACTAGCGACCGCATGCACAGAGGCCAGACGTGGGGAATGCAGTAGCAAGTAAGATGAACAAGATGAAGACCTCTCCTTATGAGTTCTGCGTCCTGCTGGGGAAGACAGGGAGAAACCAGATATGTGGCTAAAGGAAGGCAGTTTTGGTGATAGGGAGTAAGTGGGGGGTGTGGGGATGGGGAGGGGATGCCGTCGCAGTGATCAGAAAGGGCCTCTCTGGGGTGCCTGGGTGGCTCAGTCGTTAAGCGTCTGCCTTCGGCTCAGGTCATGATCCCAGGGTCCTGGGTTCGAGCCCCGTATTGGGCTGTCTGCTCGGCGGGAAGCCTGCTTTTCCCACTACCATTCCCTCTGCTTGTGTTCCCTCTCTCGCTGTGTTTCTCTCTGTCAAATAAATAAAATCTTTAAAAAAAAAAAAAAAAGAAAGGGCCTCTCTGGTTGAGCTGAGAACTCCACCTGTGGCTTCCCATGGGAGGCTCATCCCTGGTGTTGATAAGCACCGGCAGCGCTGAGGCGGTGGGGTCCTGAACAAGAACTGGAATGAGGTGGTGGCAGCCTCACTGAGGCTGTGAGCGTGTGAAGAAGAGGAGCATAACCCGCCGCAGGGGGTCAGGAAAGGCTTTTGTGTTGGGGGTGGGGGACGGGAGGGACGAGGGACACTTGAGTCCTCGAAGGCACGTGGGCTAGCCAGGTGAGGGATGAGAGGGGTGTGGGGAAATGGCCACAGAGCAGAGAGGACACGAAGACTCTTGGGTGGAAATACGTAGGTAACGAACGGAAGGAGTCGTGTGTGAGGAGATGGTTCAGAGGTGATCAATACCAGGGCCTCGAGAGTTGGCGTTGGTAATCCTGACTTGGTACAATCCCTGTAGGAGTGTAGCGGCTGAATGTAGTCTAGCACTTCAGAACCACACTGCCTTCAGAACTACGTTACCTCACAGTTCGTGATTCATGGATCAATCTCAGCTTTTTAAAACGTACTTTTACTCAAACCTTTTCCATTTTGAATCTCACGCTGCTGGAAGTAGACCAGTTATCTACTGTGTTTTCAGGGCCTGCCACACCACAAGACCGCCTTACTTTGGAGAAGGGGATCGAGTCGATTATCATTTTATCTCTCAGGACGTTTTTGATGAAATGCTAAGCATGGTAAGAATGTTCTCCTTTGTATTACACAAGAAACACGCATCCTCTGGTAGGAATATTAGGAACTAGTGATAACAAAGAGAAAAATCTTGTGTTTGTTATGAGACAAGTGTTCTTTTGGAGTTGTTTTTTCTTAAACCATATATACATCCTTGTTGACATGCAGCTTTATTTTAGGATCTTGGAGAGAATATTTTAAATTTTCAGTGAAGCTCAATGAGTAGACATTTTAAGAAAATGGAAATAAAAGCTCCATGTAAAGTTCTTGTGATCTGTGTTTATCATGTGCTGCTGTTATTAGTCAGACTTTACTTGACATAGGCAGTTCTCACAGACCAGTTCTGATGTGTGATATGAATTGAGCCTTTCTTGGCGTTAGAGTGTTTGCTATCACTGGTTCTCCTCCCTCTTCCCTCCTCCTCCTCTTCATTTAAGACTTTATTTATTTATGAGAGAGAGCAGAGGGAGAGGGACAAGCAGACTCCACACTGAGTGCAGAGCCTGATGTGGGGCTCGATCTCAGGACCCTGAGTTTATGACCTGAGCTGAAACCAGGAGTTGGACACTCAAGCAACTGAGCCACCCAGGCACCCCATCACTGGTGCTTTCTAACCGTTGTGGTCCTAAGCATCGTTTCATCATGTTGTGTCTCATTCAGTTGGCCCGTCCTGGACACATATATAGCCTTAAGCTTCCACGTTACACATCAGTGTGCATAACTGCGGTAGAGTTAAGCATGGGATCTGTAGTTTCTATGAGTTTGATTTTCAGTGCCCAACTTTACATGTAGTGCATGTTTTCTCTTGCATTCACAGAGAAACCCAAGTGAGAAAGTTCTATAATCTCTAGGCCATTTCCCCTGTAACCTTGTCAAAAGAACATCTTAGAGATTCTTTATAATCTTCTTTCCTAGGGCTGTATTTTGGTAGTTCATTTGAATGTATCCAGAGTACTTTGGGATTTTTATATTTCTAAAAGCCTTAATAGAGATAGGAAGCATTATCTTGATAATAGTAAGAAGGATTCCGTTAGGACTCTTTGGATTGAAAAACAGCTAGTTCCTGAAATTCATGTTAATTTCTCTTGTTAGAGTCTGAGGCGTTTTTTTCTTGGTTCAGTTCATCTGTTCTCAGTGCCCCATATGCTCCCCTGACGTTCCATACCTTATTGGATCGGTAGTAACTAGTCCGGTTCAATTGCTAGTCTAAGAAGTCGCTGTACTTACACTCCATATTTGGTTTCACAGTTTGACTCCCTCTACAAAATCCTTGTCTGTGTGAGTAGTGCCCATTTTTACTGCTTCTGCTAACATATGTAACTTCAGTATAATGTCATTTTCTTCAACCTGAATTTTGCTTCTGAGCTCCTTTTCCTTAAAGTGAGCTTGCTACTGTCTCATGAAGAGGCAAGCCTAGAGGTTGTAACTCATGGCACATTGTCAGCTTCGCCAGTCACACCGGCACACTCAGCCTCCTGTATACACAACCCCGCTCCCCAGAACCCCCACCTAGACAGCCTGCCGCCCCGCCTTGGCAGACTGCCCTGGCATACCCAGGCCCCCGGATGCCTCCTGTGGACAGTCACAGCCACCCGCTCCTCTGTCCCCTCATCATCAACACGTGGCTTGTCACCCCACTGCATGCCTACAGACGCACGATCCTTTTTTAAGGCCATATATGCAATCACTTGCCTGAAGATATTCTTCCTCTCTTGTGGAAGTAAGATCGAAGACCCGGAGACTTCTGAAGTAGGATTATTGCCGTTTACTAAAAAATCCTCCAGCAGGAAGATGTGAGAGGACTATCACAGCCAGGAGCTGGAGGCCCACTTATTCTAAATTCTTTTTTAAAAAGTATAACAAAGCGTGTTTTATATATAAAAGTACAGTGCCAGATTCCTCCAACTCTTCACTCTTCCAGAAAATATTTTTGGAATCCACAGAGGGTGGCCCTCGTACACACAAGTAAACAGATGCACAGTGTATATCTGAAATGTGATTCAAAAGTACATTTTAGGGGGCACCTGGGTGGCTTAGTTGGTTGAGTGTCCCACTCTTGATTTCAGCTTAGGACACGATCTCTGGGTTGTGAGATCGAGGCGCTTGTCAGGCTCCACCTTGGACATGGAGCCTGCTTAAGATTCTCTCTCTCCCTCTACCCCTATCTCCAAAAAAGAAAAAAGAAAAAAAAACCATTTTGAAAACAAGGTAAGTCATAATAAACAAGATAGAGTATATACTTGATGGGAGAGTCAGTATCTTATCTATCTATATATATATAGATATGATATACATTATATATAATACATATGTAATATATAATATATAAAATATATGTATTTTATATGTGTATACATATGTATATAAAAGATGTCGTAGTATTTGCTCCAGAGAACAAAGAGGGTATGACATTGAAGGAATAAAATATTAGGGTGTTTATTACTGAGTTTTTAACTTAGAATGCATGCTCTAAACCTCTCTGGATTATGAAGTGTGTGGCTTTTACTCGTCACTCCTAGCAGACACGTTCGCTAGAGACCCACCCCGCCACAGCAAATATTCAGTGTCTCATGGACTTCCAACCCCCGTGCCACCCCCCTGACAGATGGCCTGGCCCTCATCCCCAAATCTCCGGAACGTGTCAGGCCAGGAGGCAGAGGTATCATTAGCATAAGGGACTCCTAACTGCTACGGTTCTTAATGATGATGCTGCCATCGGATGGGATTCAATTGACAGAATTCAGCCTTGCAAGCTTTCATTTCGTTTCCTTCAAAATCCCATGCATGAGGAGCCATAGTTGCCAAGATCATCCATATTTTTATTTGGATTTTTATATATATATTTTTATTCCTTCTTTTGTCATCAGCTTTCCAGTTTAGATGAGACCTAGTGGCTTAATAAATATAACAGTATCAAAGAAAAGGTCAATTTCGAGAGGCATGTTTTAACTTGGACTGCTTTGCAAGGAAGTACAGCTTTGGGAAGAACTAGGCTTCCAGAAATTAGATAGAAGGCAGTATTTAAACCTCAAATGACTCTAAGGCACACAGCAATTCTGTTGAGAAACATTTGGGGCAGTGTCAATAAAAAGCTGTGTTTTATAAGGAAAAACAGAATTGGGTCTGTTTTTCATGGCTTATCTCAGGATGCGAAGGTTTTCAGATATCCCTGTAATTCATGGCCTTTGGGCTTATCTGGGAATGCAAGGCTTTCGAGAATGGCAGCTTTTCCTGGGGTACCTGGTCTGCCAGCGTCGCCAACATGGCTGAGGCAAAGGGCGAGCCATTGGTTTTGCTTTCTCAGTAATGACAGTTTATGGTGCACGTTTGGCAAGGAAGCAGGTAAATAAGCAAATGATCTGTTCTGCCGGCAGCTTCAGTGCCTTCGCTCTCCCCTGCTGTTTTGTCAACAGATTACAGGATCTCCAAAAACTTAATTTTTTTGCCAGCTGAGAATTCTGACTAAATTTCTCTACCACGTTTTGATATTAAGTTTCATAAACCCATCGTCAGCCTTACATTTGTAAGTTTTATGGAAACATATAAAAGTAAGACATCAAATAATTTTATTTATATTCAGTTTCATTATGGCAGCTGTTATATGAAGAATCTCTGTGCTTCTCAAATTTCAGGGGAAATTCATTCTAACATTTAATTATGGTAATCACAGTTATGGATTAAATAGGGACACCATAGAAGGTATCGCAAGAGACGGTTTAGCAAGCTGTATTCACATGGAAATAGAAGTAAGTGGTTTTTTTATTCAGTCAATTTATTTTTAATGCGTGTGTGTGTTTGTGTGAGTCTCTCTCTCTCTATATATATATATATACACACACATACACATATATATATTTGGGGTTGCGGAGGGGGCTGCGAGTGCAGGTAGCACCCTGCCAGGCACAGGGGGAGCCCAGACATGAACTATTAAAATGACAGGGGTTACGAGAGAAGACATGGACTGCACATCCACTAGGAACAGAAGTACTACTCAGGATTTACTTTCTAAGTGAACTTCCTCACTAAATTCTCTCTTTTAGGGCACATGGTCTCTGTTTGCATAAAGTGATATCAGATAAACGTCCTTCTCACAGGCTGAGGAGCGGCTGCGCTGTCCCCTCGGGACCTGCCTGGCCACTCTGTGCAGCCGGCCTTGTTCTCTGATTCTTCATGGGAGACCGTGGGCTGTGCTGTCAGACTCCCCCTTGCTCGCTGGCTGCAATCCATTCTGGCTTGGAGCAGTTTGGACTTGCAGATTGCAGATGTCCCTCTCTGCCCCCCATCCCATCCTCCCCGGTGATCTTCTGTAATTAGAATATGCAGAAGTTTCTCTCCAGTCCAGATCCAGAGTAAAACCATGACCATCTTACTTAATTATTTTAAAAATATATGCCTTTATTAAGTATGTGAAGGCTTTAAAGACAATTGATCGTCTTTTAAAGGTAATTTCACTGAGCAGTCTAACGGTTTTGTTGTCAGAAAAAAGAAAGAAAAATGATTCTGTTAGCTCAAGCTTATAGAAAACAAAATCTGGGTTGGCCAGATATTCCGTTACTATTGACTCTGAAATTTCTTTTAAAACTTGTTTCCTTTGTAACTGGGCAGAACAGGAGCCTGGGATTCCTTTTTGGCTCCTTGGATTGGTGTGTCGCCTCACTTCAGTGAAGCTGGTCGTGTTTCTTCCAACTCTTTAATTTTCGAACTTCAAAATCCTGCAATTCTCATCTTTCCGCAATTGATTGCGTTCGCATCTCTGGGGAGGTTTTCTAATAATAATAAACTCCTGGGGAGGTTTGGCCAATAACCAAAAATATCTTCCTCGCACAAGGTAGAAACTCTTCAGCTCCCTGTGCGCTTACCTTCCTCTAGTTCACCGGTTCTCTGAGTGCTGGCTCCTGTCTTTTTTTTTTTTTTCCTCCCTGAGAACTTTTTCCTCATTTCCAAGAGATTGACTCTATAAATCTGAATCTCCCAAGCGAAAGCCTCTTTTTCAAACTGCTGTAGTCATTGACACTTTTAGAAATTATTTTGTAAAAGAGCCCATATTTCATCCCTTCCCCCGCTCCTGAATGTTTAAAACAAAGATTTTGAACGTTGAGCTGACCTACCGATAATGGGATTGAGGTGGAGGGAGATTTAGATTCATTTGGAAGGACTCTTGCATTTTAGCTGTGAGGAAATTGGTGCCCAGGGAGCAATTGTGGGATTTGCTCATGGTCTACGGTAGCTGGGGAGCCGCACTCAGTCACCACCCTACCCTCCTGATCTGCAGACCACCACCCAGCCCTGCTTCTCCGTGTGAGCTCCTGGCAGCTTGGTTGTCCCTTGCTCCGGGTAGAAGCTATGAGGTGTAATAGGAACCAGCCAACCAGGTTGCTGGTTTAGGAATAGGACCCGTCCCAAGGGGATGACCCAGGGGTAGCAGAGGGCCTTTTTTCTCTGGAAGATCTTTATCCCCTGGAGCTGCAAGGACGCTCTTTGAAATGTAGACTCGAAATTACTTCTCAGTGGGGCACCTGGCTGACTCTTGATTTCTGGGTTGTAAGTTCAAGCCCCACATTGGGTATAGAGATTCCTTAAAATCTGAAAAAAGAAAAAGAGAAATTATTTTTCCGTATTAAAGATGCAGCACTACTGTGAATGTACCTGTTTGTATCTAGCATCTAGCAATTTCCTTTTTTAGAGAGTGTGAGCAAGGAGAGAAGGAGAGGGAGAGAGAATCTCAAGCAGGGCCCATGCCCGGTGTGGAACCCAACAGTGGACTTGATCTCATGATCCTGAGATCATGACCTGAGCCGAAATCAAGAGTTGGACACCTGGGCACCTGGGTGGCTCAGTGGGTTAAGGCCTTTGCCTTAGGCTTGCTCATGATCTCAGGGTCCTGGGATCAAGCCCCGCATTGGGCTCTCTCCTCGGTGGGGAGCCTTCTTCCCCCTCTCTCTCTGCCTGCCTCTCTGCCTACTTGTGATCTCTCTTTCTCTGTCAAATAAATAAATAAAATCTTTAAGAAGAAAAAACACAGAGTAGGACACCTATAGAAAACAAAATCTGGGTTGGTCAGATATTCCGTTACTATTGACTCTGAAATTTCTTTTAAAACTTGTTTCCTTTGTAACTGGGCAGAACAGAACAGTCCAACAGAGTTGGACACCTAACCGACTGAGCCACCCAGGGACCCCCTAGCAGTTTTTTTTAACTATCATGTTTATTAGAGTGATTAATTAGAGAATGGCCAGATAGTTCTTTTATTTCCAATAACAGTATTTGATGAACAAAGGGAAGTAATCCAACGTTGAGATATTTACAGGAAAATAATAGCTAATTATCCAAATAAATCTTGTAATACAAGATGACTTATTACACCTATGTTGTCAGATGTCTTCAACATGATTTCTAAATTGTGTATCTATTTCTGATTTATTACCCTTTCTTTGAACAAATAGGGTATAAGAAGTTTAAAACTTTCCTATTTTGAGCCTCGATATATCCTGGTGGTGCCCATGGACAAGGAAAAATATGAGGGATATTTGCGAAGAAAAGGATTATTCAGTCGTGTAGAGATTGAATTTGCTGTGTCCAGAGTGGACCTTTATATTAAAACCAATCAGAAATTTCCAGGATATTTTGATGCGATCATCAATGCAGGTCAGTAACTTTCAGTGAAGTTTTATTTATTTATTTTTAAAGATTTTATTTATTTATTTGACAGAGACACAGCAAGAGAGGAAACACAAGCGAGGGAGTGGGAGAAGGAGAGAAGCAGGCTTCCTGCTGAGCAGGGAACCTGATGTGGGACTCGATCCCAGGACCCTGGGATCATGACCTGAGCCAAAGGCAGATGCTTAATGACTGAGCCACTCAGGTGCCCCTGAAGTTTTATTTTTGAAGTGTAATGTCGCTGGGGGAAAAATCTGCTCTAACTTACGTTCTTAACTGTTGGCTGACACAGTGTCTTGTGGTTGCAGAACTGGGGTCCCTGCTTATTTTGTTAGCTCTCTGTCAGGGGTTACCCTTTGTCCTAGAGGCTGCTCCCAGGCCGTGTGCGTGCGGCCCTTCTGTCTTCAAGCTGGTGACGGCACATCACGTTCTCCTTAAGCTTCAAGTATCTGCTTTCCTCTTCTGTCAGAAAACGCTCTTCCTTTATGGGCTCATGTGATCATGTGTAGGCCCACCTGGGTAGTCTCCCTTTTGACTAGCCCAGACTCACCTGAGGAGTAACCTTCATCACATTCGCAAAAATCCCTTTTGCCATTTAACGTGACCTAATCCCAGGAGTAATACCCCCTCATGCTCACAGGTTCTGTCCACACTGAAGGGAGGCAGTTGTATGAGGGTGGAGTGTTGTGAGGGTCTCAAAATTCTGCCTACCACAATAGTCATAACATTAGGTGTACCTTAAAAAATTGTTACCATCAACAGTTGCAAATTGACTTTATTTTGGTATGATTCTGTGGCCTTAAAGTACCTTCTCTCATTGACTGTAGATGATCTGGAAGTTGCCTACCAAAAGCTGAGTCGCCTCGTCACAGAATACCTGGGATTGTCTGAGGAGACATCCAAGAATTTGGCTCCAACTGCAGGTACTACCCTCTCCTTTTTTGTGCCAGGAAAACAAGTCTGTGAATTGCTATTTGGATACTTCATGGACCAGGCTCAAGCTGGTTCTAACCCTTTAATCCCCCTCCTTCCTCCAATGTGATTGTCCCCACAAGTGAGCTATGTGAATCGGCCCCCTGGACCTGTCCCTCTCCTTGTCTTGGTGGCCATAGTGGCACTCAGAGGACTGTCCTGCAGGGACATGCTGGCCAGTGCCGCCTTGGTTTATGGTAAATGAGGGCTGGCCTCCTGGTTCAGAACTTAGCCTTCTAGAAGTTTGGCTCCCTAAGGGAGCTGAGGTGGCATTCTGCTCAGCAAATTTGTATTTAGCGTTGTTTTAATCCAATAGATTTCTTTCTCCTTTTCTTTGCCTGGCCACAGTCCTCCAAGTGTCTGGTACTAGAGAGGGGAGTGGAAGACCACAGTCAGGGTGCGAGCCTGGTTGTGGCCCTCCTGCTCCCTTGGACAAGCTGCTTTGCTGTTTGGAGCTTCACTTGACTATGGTGCTAGATGAGTTGATGCTCTCCATTAATGGAGAGTTAGTGCCTCATGGAGCATGTGCGGCAAACAACTTGGGCCGTAGAGCAGTGTATCTCCTCGGAATCCAGGAATTCTAAGGCCCTAACTTAGAACTTTGGGACACGAGTATTTTCAGATGTATTTAGAAGGTTCTCCCCAGTCCATCTCATACCCACTGAGATGGCTATGAAAAAAAGCTATAGAAAATAAGTGTTGGCAAGGATGTGGAGAGATTAGGAAAGTAAAATGGTATAGCTCCAATGGAAAACAGTATAATGTTTCCTCAAAAATTAGAAATAGAATCACCATATGATCTAGCAATTCCACCTCAAGGTATCTACCCAGAACTGAAAGCAGGGACCCGCACAAGTACTTGTACCCCAGTGAATTGCAGCATTATTCACAGTAGCTGAGAGGAAGAAGCAACCCAAATGTTCGTCAACAGACAAATGAATAAACTAAATGTGGTTTATAAATACAGTGGGATATTATTTAGCCCTAAAAAGGAAGGGAATTCTGTCTGATACACGCGATAATGAGGATGAACTTTGAGAACATTCTGTTAAGTGAAATAAGCCAGTCACAAAGGCACAAATACTGTCTGATGCCACTTTTACGAGGCACCTAGACTAGTCAAATCCATAAGGACAGAAAAATGGGATGGTTGCCAGAGACTGGGGGAGGGAGAGGAAGGGAGTGTTGTTGCTTACTAACTACAGAGTCTCACTATTACAAGATGAAAAGAGCTCATGGGCTTGGTCACATGACAACGTGAATATACAGAACTCTACTGAACTGTACACTTAAAAATGGTCGGGACGACAGACTTTATGTTATGTGTAGTTTTTGCCACCCTAAGGAAGAAAAAGAAGGTCCCCTCCAGTGGGCTGAACTGCTCTCACATATGACATACTGTAAAATGTTGGCATGAGACCCTGGCTTGCTGTGTGTTCATGTGCTTTAGCCTTTGTGACTCTTGGCCCAGTAGGGCTTCGCAGGCCAGGTTGATGCAGGCCAGGCCATGATTTTGCCAGAGTTCAAAATGGTCATGCCCTTTTGCAATTTTACCCGCTTTTTCTGGTCAGGGACCTCTAGATCGAGGTCAGTGTGACACTGGTTCACAACCAACAGATAACAGAGTGAGGCTGTCCTTCTATGTGTGTCTTCTAGAAGATAGGTGACCAGGGTATGACTCCCTGTGTGCAGAGGAGCAGACGAAAGTGTGTGCCCTGTGTGCAAACAGGCCTTCATGGGGGACTGGAGGACTGTGCCCAGCCTACAAAGGGGGGACATTCAGAGAGGAGCATGCCCGTGTCTTTACCTGGCACTGCTCCCATCTGTTCTTTAGAAAGCCATGCCCAGCAGGGGGCATGGTATATCTCATGAGGCTTCAATAGCTGGATGGAAGTCTCTTGGAAGGAAATCTGACTCTTCGTTTTCGATCTTTGCTAACCCAGCAACTTCTGATATTTAATTTGGTCCCCTGGGTGGAGCTGTCCCATTGGGGGCGCTTGCCTACGTTAGAACACCGCGCCCTGACCCCTGAGCCAGGCCCGTCTCCCACTGTAAATGAATCAGTTGGTGTTCTGGCTTTTAAATCAGCCTCTTGCGGATTTAGATGAACGCGAGTCAGTCCCCTGAGTCTGACCAGTTCTGAGGAATGGAGAGAAGTGTGTTTGTCAGTCCGTAGCTTGTAGGCACCTGTGAACTATGGCATTTGGGCAGGATCTCAGCCAGTGGGGCTCTAGCTCTCCACCATTTCATAGTCTCCATCATTCCACGTTCTGGAACCACCTGGACGCTGACAATTGGGTGCAGTGGCCATTTGGTGAATTAATAGACCAGATAATGTGTGCATAGGAAAATAGACTCCTGTTTTAAAGGGTAAAATGAAACTTCATTTTTCCCCCTAGTAGACTTTTTTTTTCCCCAAATACTTTTATTTTTTCAGTGTTAAAAGATTCATTGTTCATGTACCACACCCAGTGCTCCATGCAATACGTGCCCTCCTCAACACCCACCACCAAGCTTGTCCAACCCCCCACCCTCCAAAACCTTCAGTTTGTTGCTCAGAGTCCACAGTCTCTCATGGTTCATCCATGAGAGATGGATGGTTCATCTCATGGTTCTCCCCCTCCAATTTCCCCCAGTTCACCTTTCCTTTCCTTCTCACAATATCCTCCATGTTTTTCCTTATGCTCCACACCTAAGTGAAACCATATGATAATTGACTCTCTCTGCTTGACTTATTTCACTCAGCATAATCTCCTCCAGTCCCATCCATGTTAATACAAAAGTTGGGTATTCATCCTTTCTGATGGAAGCATAATATTCCATTGTATATATGGACCATATCTTCTTTATCCATTTGTCTGTTGAAGGGCATCTTGGCTCTTTCCACAGTTTGGCGATT
>JAQQSY010001887.1:0-14050 GCA_028646535.1 Procyon lotor
TACATTCAATGAAATCCCTATCAAAATGCCATTGACATTTTTCACAGAGTTGGAACAAAGGATCCTAAAGTTTGTAGGGAACCAGAAAAGACCCCGAATCACCAGGGGAATGTTGAAAAAGAAAACCAAAGCTGGTGGCATCATGATGCCTGTCTTAAAGCTATATTACAAATTTGTGATCGTCAAGACAGCATGATACTCGCAAAAAGCTAAGCATTTTAATGACAAACTTAATTTTTTTAAAGATTTTATTTATTTTAGACAGAGTGACAGCGAGAAAGAGAGCATGAGTAGGGGGAGCAGCAGGCAGAGGGAAAAGCAGGCTTTCCACTGAGCAGGGAGTCCGAGGTGAGGCTTGATCCCAGGGCTCTGAGACCATGACCAAGAGGAAGGCAGATGCTTAACTGACTGAGCCACCCAAGTGGCCCAATTGACTACAAATTTTAATTTGCTTTTCTTTGCTTGGTGATCTTTATTTGGAGTTTGAATAATTCTAATAGTAAATTGTGCTATATTCTTCATTCTTCCCAAACAATTTATATTTTCCTCTTTACCTTGTTGTTAATTGTCCAACAGTAAGATGAGCACATAATTTATCATCTACACCAGGACACTTCCTTTTTTTAATATTTTATTTCTTTCTTTTAGAGAGAGAGAGACAGTACGAGTGGGAGGGGCAGAGGGAGAAGGAGACAGAGAATCTCAAGCAGACTCCATGTTGAACACAGAGCCTGATGGGGGTCTTCATCCCAAGACCCTGAGATCATGATCTGAGGCAAAATCAAGAGTTGGAGGCTCAACTAACTGCAACACCCAGGCACCCCGACACCAGGACAGTTTTGATAATAGTACCATCAGGAATTAAATCAGGACAATGACATAAAACCAGGAATGTCACTGGCAAATCCAGGAAAGAGTTAATCACCATAACCCACAAAGGCATACTATTGAATTAAGGACCAAGAAGAGCATGCTGGTGAGAAATATTGAGGAGGTAACAGGGAGAGGAAGCAGCCTTGGCATATAGGTAGTCTGTATGTTCCATAAGTCATTCTGGCTGTAATATCAAATTGTGAATTATATTATCCAACCCATTGTAAATCAAACTAGGCATCATCTCCGGTTGATGCACAAAGAACAGTTTTACATCTTCAGAATAAACTTGAGAGAAGTACGTAACAATTTTGCACAAAGAAATGATTACACCTTTCTCAATAATCATTGCTGCCATCTGGCAGTATTGAACATAAACACAATTTCATGCCACAGTCAATTTTTGCTGATTTAATTTTACTAAGTTATCTTTTACAGAATTCTCAGAAGCCTGCATTTACCATATCCAATAATCCTAGGAGATCTTTCTTTCCTCCCCCCCTAACTTGCTCTCTTTTATTCCTCCCCATCTCTTTTATTCCTTTTCCTTCTCTCCCTGTCTCCCCCCACCTCTCTCTCTTGATTTAGGTTGCTTCTGCTCAAATCAATTGAAATGAAATTTTGAAGGCAATGATTTCTGAACTATCCATAAGATGAAAGAAAATGGGAAAGAATAATAGTTTGGTTTTATTAGGTTTATAAATAGGTTTATCAGAGTCAGGATGGACTATATTGACAAAATGCATCACATCATCTGGCTAAAACAATAGAAAGTAGTTATAACTAATGTAAACAAAAAAATATTCTTTTGAAGGATTCTAATTACCTATAGTAATTACAGAAGAGCAAAACACAAAATCAAATCCAAGAAAGAGCTGAGCCAGATCCAGTGGAACCTCAGCAAGCTTAAAAACCCTCTTAAGAAAAGTTTGCCATCAGATGAGTCCGTTCAAAGGAACTTCAGTTCCTGGATTTATACATTCCTGGGATCCAGGACTTAACTAACCTCATGTGGATCAAATGCCCATTCATTTTGTACTTTTTTGTGTGTATACTATGAGTGGTAGCCCACAAGAGCCAAATCCATTGGGGGGGGATTAATTTCCCAGAAGAAAATGTGTATATGTTTAACTGAAGGATGAAAGCATCATGGACAGACAAAATATTTTATACCACACAATGGAAGAGAGCTGTATACATGGAAGACCAGAAAATTGACAAAGACCTTAAACAACCTTAGTTGGGTTGAATATGGCTAAGTGAACACAAGAAAATGTTATTTGTAGATCCCTTTATAAAACTCAAACCAATTCTCTCATCACTAACATATATGACTAAGATTGCACGCATAGCACCAAGATGCCAAAGACAGTTTTGTCTATAAATTTCCTTTTGTATAAAGGAAAATCATATCAGATTTGGTATTTTTGCTCACATAAATACCTTTTTATCTGAATTTAGATTTAAGCATCACTTTTAAAAATCACCAGTAGTCAAACTGAGATTTTCATATTTAAAAGGAAAACATTTTGAAATTTGTGTTAATTCATTTTATGATAACATGGTAAAGTTCCTTGACATATATTTATTTTCATTTTTAACAAATGTTTCTCTCTTTCTCTAAAGCTTTACACCCAAGAGCAACCCTTCTAAATTCCAGTCAGGTATTTTGTGATATGGATGAAACAACTGTGTTTTATTTTACTATTCTGGGGAATATTACAAACATTGCCATGTAACCAAGTGACTTGTGTTAAAAGTTAACTAGTCAACCACATATCTGCTTTTCTTGTATCCAGGTCCTCAAATGATGAAATATAAAAGAAATTTAAAAAGAAAAAAAATTAGTTCCCCTGGGGAAAAGATTTAGAAGTAAAATTCACTTAAAAAAAAATAAGATTGTTTTCTTTGTTGCAGCTTTATTAATAAAACTTCATAAATTTTCATGTTTGTATTTGTTTACATATGCAACTTACCGATCTGAAGTTTTAAAAATGCTCTGATTTACATTGTTTACAGTAACTCTTTAGAGAGCTGGCAATTTTATAAGAAAAATACATGGGAGAATGCCAAACTTTTATTTTGCCTTCAGAAATTATTGTTCTTGACTTTTAGTGATATATAAAATAAGTGCTAAATTCTACATATAAACTTTGATTTTTAAGCCTATTAAAATATTTAAAATTGAATTTCCCACATCCCTAAGTTTTGAGGAAAAAAACATAACTAGGGATGATTAGATAAATCATAAACACAAAATTTAAAAAAGTATAAGGATTTTAATAATATATTTATAATAATACAACTGTGTTATATGTACATATTATTTTTCATTTTAATATATATACAATACATATCATATTTATTTCTATTTATACATTATAAAAATAAGTGCATAGTCTTTAATAAATTTAAATATAGGTGAATGAAACACATAGATGAATTTTTGGTTTACTAATAATCTTACAAAACAACTTACTGGACAGAAATATTAGATAATTATATTATCATCTAAGTGATGGTATTATTAAAAATGCCACTAAACAGTAACAAAAATAAATGAGTGGTGCAATTATTTTTTTCAGAGAAGAAAGTGAATACTGTAGGATGACAGAACTACTAATTACAACAATTATAACGATAGATATGATGTGCAAATATATCTGTGTATCAAATTGTTATCTTCCTTTAAATATATGGCATCACTTTTAATAGAGTGCTTTTATACATAAAATTAACATTAATTCTAATGATGTTATATTTATTAAAGAAAATTTGCAATAGAATATTTCTCAAATTTAGTATTTAGAAGTATTAAATAATTTTACTCAAGCATTACATGTATCATCATTACATTGAACATATTTCCAATGAGAGCACATACATAAGAGTAGTTAGTAGAGAACCAATGAAGAAAGTGAATCTTGATTAATTTCTAACTCTAACATTTAATAAGTCCGTTACATCAAACAAGATATATGACTTTTTAGTTTTTGTTCTTCCCAGTTTTTTTGACTATAAAGTGGGAATCATAATACATAATGAGAGTGATTATTCTGAGGCTTAAAATGTGATGACAAACTTGAAGCTCTATGTCCAAAGGCTTGCATAGAGTAAATCTTTTGTTACTTGAGAGCTATTATTACTGTTAATATTTTTCAAAACAAAGCAAATCTCTGTGTAAAATGCGCCAGAGTAACAGTTACTTTATTTTTAAAATGACCCAATATTGTCATCTTGCTGCATTACTTTCCTATGTTGGAGTTTTTCCATTTTCTCCTTTATCTAGATTCATCGTTAAATTCATCAGTTATTCCTAAGTTACCTAAGGATAGAATACTTTTATTTCTTTATCATTCTGGTGATATCCCTTTTTGATGAAATTCCCAGTGTTATATATTGAAATGGGTGAGTCTCAGATTTACATCTATAATCAAGATATAACTACCTACACATATTGCCTTTATCTTATGAATTGTTACTAGGATTGATTAAAATTATCTAAATGGCCAACAGACACATGAAAAAGTGCTCAATATCACTTTGCATCAGGGAAATACAAATCAAAACCACAGTGAGATACCACCTCACACCAGTGAGAATGGCTAAAATTAACAAGTCAGGAAACAACAAATGTTGGTGAGAATGCAGAGAAAGGAGAACCCTCCTACACTGTTGGTGGGAATGCAGGCTGATATAGCCACTCTGGAAAACAGTATAGAGTTTCCTCAAAAAGTTGAAAATAGAGCTACTCTGTGACCTAGCAATTGCATTACTGGGTATTTACCCTAAAGATACAAATGTAATGATCTGAAGGGGCATGTGTACCCACATGTTTATAGCAGCAATATCCACAGTAGCCAAACTATGGAAAGAACCTAGATGTCCATCAACAGATGAATGGATAAAGAAGAGTTGGTATACACACACACACACACACACACACACACACACACACACACACAATGGAATACTATGCAGCCATCAAAAAGCCCAAAATCTTGCCATTTGCGACAGTGTGGATGGAATTAGAGGTATTATGCTAAGCAAAATAAGGCAATCAGAGAAAGACAATTATCATATAATCTCTCTGATATGAGGAATTTGAGAGGCAGGATGAGGAGTCAAGGGGGGTAGGGAGGGAAAAAAATGAAACAAGATGGGACCAGGGAGGGAGACAAAACATAAGAGACTCTTAATCTCAGGAAACAAACTGAGGGTTGCTGGGGGGTTGAGGGATGAGAGGGATAGGGTGACTGGATGATGGACATTTGGGAGAGTATGTGCTATGGTGAGTGCTATGAATTGTGTAAGACTGATGATTCACAGACTGGCACACCTGAAGTGAATATTACATTATATGTTAATAAAAAAATGATTCAGCACATTGATCTTTGATCTCAAGGATTATAAACAAAAAATATATACTCTTACAGCAACATTTAGACTGCACCACATTAGGGTTATAAAAAAAGAGCCTACATTTTCAGTCCATGACCCAGACTCCTACCAGGAATGTGAAGGAAGAACAAAAACTGGTAGAAGAGCATGTTCTCATGGTCTTTACTACAGAATGGCATGTTTCAGAAAAGGGTTGAAGGAATTGAAAACAACAAGCTATGGGAGCTGCTGTTTTCATCCCACTGGGAGGCTTCTTTTACTCAAGTGTTTCGAGGGATCATATGAGGACCCGATAGAAAAGAGAGAGTAGGTTATGAATGAATCTCCCATTTTCATAACAAGGTGTTTTTTTCCCTCCTCTTAAGGTACAGAGATGGGGGAAAAAAATCATTCCAGAAGTCACTGTTGGGAATTAAATGAATGCATTTAGCTGGAATATCCCATGGATTTAGTTTCTTATGAAATTTTGTTGGGTAATTGAGGCAAGAACGTAAGAATCCTAGGCAGTTAGGAACGAAGGCTGTTGTCTCTGCAAGTAAACTGTTCAAGATTAATACAATATAAATCAAATTAAATATATATGATTAAGATTTTAAATAATTTGCTCATTAACCGATAGCCATATACTTATTTCAGTGACTGCTGTGTGTAATTGAAATGTCTAGAATGACCAAATTATGACTATACCCTATTGCTTGCTGGTTCTGTGAATATAGCCTCAGGTTCAATTCTAAGAGAGAAATGAAACTCCCCACCACCAAATATGTTCAGGCTCCTTGTTTTTCTAACTGTGCAATCTTGGTCACACTATTTCAGTACTATTTGCCTCACTTTCCTGAAAAATCAAGACGACCACTCCCACTCAGTGTTGATATAAATACTGAGTGAGAAAAATATTTGCAGAGACATATTGGGTCTTCAATATGGATTTCCTACTTCCTTTCCCTTCCTCTCAAAGCAGAAATGGCATATTTCATAAGGCAGAAAAAATTTTGACACAGCTATAAATATTTATATTTGTTCTTCATTACCATTTCATGACAAAGTAATTGTTGAGCAACTTCTATACAAACACTTGGGGATGCGATGATGAACAAAACCTACACGAGCTCGTTGTCATGGAGATTACATATGGAACACTCCACAGACATTCTGGTTTATACTTTTATCTTTATAATTGATATTATTTGGATTTCTTTTCCTCTTAACACAACATCCCTATTCCCAGAAAAGCTATACATCATATAACTAAATTCAATTTTGATCTTTTGAGCCATTTGTGAATTAACACCATTTGTTTTTGTCAGTAGTATCCAATACAGACCCAGAACATATAAAGATTATAGGCCTAAATGCTAAATTTTGATCTCTAATTTTAGCTGCAAGACTTATTAAACATAAAATAATGAGGTATATGCTTTAGAATATACTCTGGGGCAGATCTGAAAGCCTAGGAAATACTTCTGAGGTTAATTGCACATCGAACTCATTAAATTATCTTAATTTCTTATTTTCATACAGAACTATTGATAAATGTGATAACCTAAAGAGTTCGATGCTGGTCAAAGTATTCCAAGACAAATAAATAAGTAACTATAACAATACTTTATATTGTTTTCTTTATAATGTCATTTAATAGTAAAATTGTAATTAAATCCAATATAGTCTACCTGTTTTCTATTTATACATATACATTGCACTTTTCATTCATAAGACTTGTCAGCTTCGGAATGCCTAAGATGGAATATGATTTGCAGAGTTAATCACTTCTTCACTCAGCAAACAGTGGGCCTCCTAAAATTGTACTTCTACTCACAGTAAACATAGCTTAATTATATATTTGGCACAGAGAACAAATGAATTGCTCTTAGAAAATGAAATGTATTATAAATTATTAAGTCTACATCTCAGGGAGCCGTGTCTATAAAATGATATGAATGTTATTAATGCTAAAGCTCTTTGGTAATAAAACATAATCAATATAACTTTTACATATTTTCATACACATCTTATTGTCATGAATTCCTGTAGATATCTGTGAAGAACAGCTTGTGAGTGGGTATCAACTCCACTGTCTTGCTGCTGGTGATTCTGAACTGCCCTGCAGTCCACATTCAGCTTTTGGCAATATGTAATAAGTATCAATTCTTTTCAGCAACAGATATATTGGACAAATTCTCAGGATCCCTTGTCTATATTCCCCCACCACCCCAAACAGGTGTGCCAATACGCTCATCCAATCATTTATTCTTTGTAGTATATAAGAAGTCTTTTTTTTAAAAATTTTTATACATTTTGAATTTCAAGCTTCTTATGTCTTCATGTGAAATTCATTTTTAAAAAGTATAAGTTCCACATGATTTTAATACAAACATTTCTGTCAATTATAAACAAGTACATAAATCAAAACTAGAATATTTCCTTTGATATTTCATGACTTTGCAAGAATTCATACATTTAGTGATGCATTGATTAAAAATTGCTACAGCAGGATACTTGGGTGGCTCAGTTGGTTAAGTATCTGCCGTTGGTGCAGGTCATGATCCCAGGGTCCTGGGATCGAGACCCACATTGGGCTTCCTGCTCAGTGGGGAGTCTGCTTCTCTCTCTACCCCTTGCACCTTTTCCACTGCTCATGCTCTCTCTCTCTCTCTTTCTCTCCCTATCTCACAAAAATAAATAAATAAAATCTTTTTTAAAAAATTGCTACAGCAAAAGCCATAGCTAAACCAAACTTGTTAATGTATTTTATATTTTTTTTGTTTTTGATTTTTTAAATTTAAATTCAATTAATTAACATATAGTGTATTATTAGTTTCAGAGGTAGAGTTCAGTAATCAGGGTTATATAACACTCAGTGCCCATTATATTATGTGCCCTCATTAATGTCCATCACCCATTTACCCCATCCCCCACCCTACTCAACTTGCCTTATCTACTTTATGCTATTTCATTGTCCTGTATCTTCAACTTTCTCATGGATTTTTCTTTTTAATTTGTTTTTGTTTTATTTTGTTTACCCAGCTTTTTCTTATTCTTAGTTGGAGTGGTTTTCTTTACAGTTTCTACATCTTAGATATAAATAGAACATGCAACAGTCAAGCTGGCTTTTTTGCTAGTCAATTTTATATTTAATTACTTGAGATTTAATTTAAAATAGGATTATGACAAAACTAGGGGAGAAACTAACATCTTCCAGGGAAGAAGAGAATGACGACTGGCCATCAAATACTCCCCTCTGAGAAGGAGTGAAATTTTGTTTTTAAGGTAAATTTTTCATTATTTTGTTAGAGCGTGTTACTTTTGCCTTTTTTAGGAGAAAAATGTCTTTGGATACTGAATAACCAAAGGGTGGTCTCTGTTATCTGTGGTCAATTGACGTTCAGTCTTTATTTTCACTTGATTTGTTACCCATTTGTGAATGGTGGTAGTGGAAAGATAGAAATGAAAATTTCAAGAGTCTCTCACAGCTAAGATTCTGTGAGTGAATTATTTCAATTGGAAACTTTTAATAACACTTAGGAAGTACAAGAAAGTGAAAATACTTTCCTAATTTTGAAGGCTTGGGAGACAGTATTTGCCCAGTTTCTGTTCTACATGGCTGAGTAACCTGATTTTTAAACTTAGAGTAGCAGTTGTAGTGATAGTGAAGGTGGAAAATATTTGTCATCTCTGCTGCGAAGATGTCATTTAGATCTCAGAAGTTGAACTGTGGACAGCTGACTCCAGATCATTTCAGAAAGGTGATTAAAAAATCCAATAATTTGTAATCACTTATTTCCTGGATTAAATTTGTTCTGCTGGAATAAGCAGAATGCGTTCTGACTTCTTCATAACATACTAACTGACAAGATCTCAGCATGTTTTACTGAAAAGAATATAATAAAACAGTACATTGTAGGAATAAAATCATTATTTTAAAAACACATTTGAGTGTTGCCAGCAAATGGCAGGAAAGGAAGCTCTGGGCCCTCATTCCTTCAAGGAAACATCAATTTAACAACAATATACAGACAAGAGTGCCTTTGTGAGAACTCCTGAAACCAGTTAAGATTATCAACAGATTGCTCAGTAGAAATCTTACAGGCCAGAAGGGAGTGAGATAATATATTCAAAGTGCCGAAAAGAAAACAGGCAACCAATAATACTATATCTGGCAAAACAATCTCTCAAAATTGAAGGAAAAATTAAGACTCCCAGAAAATGAAAGCTGAGGTATTTTATAACCAAACCTGCCCTCAATAAATGCTAAAGGATTCCTTCATCTGAAATGAAAGGATGGTAGAAAATAACAGGAAACCAAATGAAAATATAAAACTCTCTGGTATAGGTAAATATATTTAAAAAATACAGAATCTTGTGGTATTGTATGTTACACTTCTATAATTATAATAATAAAGAAAGCACTATTAATTCTGGTATAGACTTAAAAGAAAAAAGCATAAAAATAACTATAAATATATGTTAATGGCATACAGGGTAAAAAGATGTAATATATGGCATTAATAACATAAAGTTGGGGAGTAGAGATATAAAACAGTAGTTTTTGTATGTAATTTAAGTTAAATAATTTTCAATTTACAATTGTTATAGTTTCATATAATCCTCATGGCAAGCACAAAGAAAATACCTGTTCAAAATATGCAAAAGGAGGGGTGCCTGGATGGCTCAGTGGGTTAAGGCCTTTGCCTTCGACTCAGGTCATGATGTCAGGGTCCTGGGATCAAGCCCTGCATTGGGCTCTTTGCTCAGCAGGGGGCCTGGTTCCCCCATCTCTCTGCCTGCCTCTCTGCCTATTTGTGATCTCTCTGTCTCCGTCAAATAAAATAAATAAAATCTTTAAAAATATATATATTATATACAAAAGGAAATAAGAAAGAAATCAAAGCAAGGTAATAAACAGACACACACACACACACACACACATTAGGAAGGCTGTAAAAGAGGAAAAGGTAAAATATCTATAAGATATGCAGAAAAGAATTAACAAAATGGCAATACAATAAGTCTTTCCTACCACTACTTTATTGTTTTTTTAAGATCTTATTTTTTGAGAAGAAGAGTGTGCAGGAGCAAGAAGGAGGGGCAGAAGGAGAGGGACAAGCCAGGCTCCCCACTGAGCAGGAAACCCAACAGGGCCTCAATCCCAAGATCCTGAGATCAGGACCTGAACTAAAGTCAGATACTTAACCATGTGAGCCACCCAGGTGACTCCTACTACAACTTTAAAAGTAAATGGATTAACTACCCCAATTTAAAGTCAAATATTCACTGAAAGGTTAAAAAAGAAAAAAAGATCCAACTATATGCTGCAATAAGAAACTCATTTTCAATGTAAGAACATGCGTACGTTGAAAGCAAAAGAATGGTGTCTGGAATTACATGCAAATAATAACCAAAGGAGAACAGAGGTAGCCATACTTGGGTTAAATAAGCTTTAAGTCAAAAACTGCCATATGAGGCAATGAAAGGCATTCGTGATAAAAGTAAGGGTCTGTTTGCCAGAAATATATAGCAATTATAAATATAAATCCACCTAACATTGGAGCTCCCAAATATATGAAGCAAACATTGACAGGACTGAAGTTAGTAGTAGTAATAGACAGCAACACAAATAGTATAAAACTTCAATACCACAATTTCAACAATGGTAGAACAAGATAGAAGAGCAATAAGGAAATAGAAGACTTGAACAACAGTGGAGACCAGTTGGCCTAATAGACATATACAGGATACTCCATCCAAAAACAACAGAATGTGTGGTCTTCTGAAGTGTAGATGAAACATTCTCCAGGATAGACCGTGTGATAACACTGTAAAAACATTCTGAACAAATTTGAGAAGACTGAAATGTTACAGAATATCTTTTCAACCCCAATGAAAGAAACTAGCAATGTATAGCAGACTTAAAAACTGGAAAACCCACAAATATGTTGAAATTAAACACCATACACTTAACAAACCAATGGTCAAAGAAGAAATGATAAGGTTAGAAAATATATGAAAATAAATAAAAATGAAAACATAACACCAAACTCAGGAGATTCAGCAAAGGAAGTACTAAGATGGAAGTATATAGCAGTAAACACATTCAAAAAGGAGAAAGATCCCAAATAAATAACTTAATTTTTCACCTTAAGAAATTATAAAAAGGACAAATTAAACCCAAAATTAATAATGGGAAGGAGATAATAAAGACTAGAGCAGAGATTAAAAAAAAATAAATAAAGGAAAAACAATAAAAGCAATGAAACTAGGAATTATTTTTGGAATGGATTAACAAAATTGACAAACCCTTACATAAACTATAAGGAGAGAAAACTCAAATAACTAAAATCAGAAATGAAAGACATTCCTAGTGATGCCACAGAGATAAAAAGGATTATGAGAATATTATGAATTTTTATATACAATAAAATAGACAAACTGGAAGAAATGGATAAATTTTGAAAACCATATAACCTACCAGAGCTAAATTATGAAGGAAAAAAAACCTGAACAGACCTAAAACTAGGATGGAGATTAAAGCTATAATCAATCTCCCAATTAAGAAAATCCTAGGAGCAGATGATTTCATGGAAGAATTCTACCAAAAATTTAAAGAAGAATTAATACCAATTCTCTTCAAATTTAAAAAAATTTGAAGTAGAGGAAATAAATCCAAATTTATTCTATCAACCCAACATCACCCTGATAACAAAGCCAGAAAAAGATACTACAAGAAAACTATAGACTAATATACCTGATGAATATTGGTGAAAAAAATCCTCAGCAAAATATTAGTAAACCATATTCAACAGTGTATTAAAAAGATTATACACCATGACTATATAGGACTAATTCTTTCAACTCTTTTGATACAAGTGTGCTTCAACATACAAAAATAAACATAATATGCCACATTAACAGAGTGAAGAACATAACCACATGATCACCTCAATTGATGTGGTAAAAGCATTTAACGACTTCAATACCCAGGGCGCCTGGGTGGCTCAGTGGGTTAAAGCCTCTGCCTTTGGCTCAGGTCATGATCTCAGGGTCCTGGGATCAAGCCCTGTGGGCTCTCTGCTCAGCAGGGAGCCTGCTTCCCCCTCCTCTCTCTGCCTGCCTCTCCACTACTTGTGATCTCTCTTCTCTGTCAAATAAGTAAATAAATAAAAATCTTTTAAAAAAAAAAAAAAAACTTCAATACACGTTTAGGATTAAAAAAAAGAAAACCCCAACAAACTAGAAATAGAAGGAAACTACTCCAACATAATAAAAATCATATATGAAAAAACCTACAGCAAACATCACACCTACTGATGAAAATTTGAAATCTTTTCTTCTAAAATCAGGAGCATAGTAAGAATATCTACTTTCACCATTTCTATTCAACGTAGTACTAGAACTCCTAGCAAGAGGAATTAAGCCTGGGAAAGAAAAACAAGATAACCAAATTGGTATATGTGCTGCCGAAGCGAGCACAAGATAACCAAATTGGGAAGGAAGAGGTAAACTCATCTCTGTATATGATATAACCTTGTATGTAAAAAACAATAAAGATTACACACACACACCTCTTATTCAAACAAACAAATCAAGCAAAGCTGCAGAATACAAAATCGACACTCAAAAATCAGTTGTTTCTATCACTAACAACGAACAATCCAAACATGAGACTTAAAAAAAATACCATTTACAATACCATAAAAAAGAATACAATACTAAATATAATCAAGAAAGTAAAAGATTTGTACATCGAAAAATATAAAACACTCCTGGAAGAAATTAAAGATACTAATAAGTGGAAAAGTATTTCATATTAATGGATTGAAAAGACTTAGCACTATTAAAATGTCCATTCTACCTGAAAAAATCTACAGATTCAACCTGATGGTATTTTTTGCAGAAATAGGAAAAAAATCCTAAAATTTTTATAGAATCTCGAAGGACTTTGAATACCCAAAATAACCTTTAAAAGGAAGAACAAAGTTGAAGACATCATGCTTCTGGATTTTAATACAAACCTACAGTACTTAAAACAGTGTGATAATGGCATAAAAACAGAAACATAGAGCAGTGGAAAAGAATAGAGAATTCAAGAATAAACCCTCGTAGATTCAGTCAAATGACCTTTTATACGGGTGCTGAGACCCCACAATGGGAAAAGGGCATTCCCTTTAATAAGTGATATTGGAAAACTATATATCCACATTTAAAAAACAAGTTGGGGGGCACCTGGGTGGCTCAGTGGGTTAAAGCCTCTGCTTTCAGCTCAGGTCATGATCAGCATCCTGGGATCAAGCCCCTCATCGGGCTCTCCGCTCAGCAGGGAGCCTGCTTCCCCCTCTCTCTGCCTGCCTCTCTGCCTACTTGTGATCTCTCTCCTGTCTGTCAAATAAATAAATAAAATCTTTAAAAAAAAATAAAAAACAAGTTGGATCCTTACCTTACATCATTTAAAAAATTAACTCAAATGGATTAAAACGTAAACATTAAGACCTAAATCTATAAAACTAGGAAAAAAGCATAGGGAAAAAGCTTCATGACATTCAAGCTGATGATGATTTCCTGAATATGATACCAAAGCTCAGGCAATAAAAGCAAAAATATACAAATAGGACTACAAAGAAACCTCAAAAATTTTGGTGTAGCAAAAGAATCAACAGGGGCGCCTGTGTGGCTCAGTGGGTTAAAGCCTCTGCCTTCAGCTCAGGTCATGATCTCAGACTCCTGGGATGGAGCCCTGCATCGGGTTCTCCGCTCAGCAGGGAGCCTGCTTCCCCCCCCCCCC
>JAQQSY010001888.1:0-14049 GCA_028646535.1 Procyon lotor
TATACAGGAAGCACAGTTGTTTACCAATCTCAGCGCATGTGCTGGAGGGGCAGGGTTCTTGGGAGACTTCTCCAGGCACAACAGAGCTGATGGGAGCCATTTCCCTTCCCTATACCCTAGCACTGACACACAGACACCAGCCAGAACTAGTCAGCCCTTACACCAGCTACCTAATTTGCTAATAGCCCACCCCACACCCACATTCTCCTACAGACATGCCCACTCCAGCCGGGATCTGCTCCAGGTCCACTCCCACAGCAGCCCCACACAAACTCTGCTAACACCGCGTGTCCTACCCCCCCACATAGCTTCTGCAGATCCACCGCCTGCAACCTGGCCCGCCTCGGCACCTAGCTGTTTCCTTCCCACAAGCCCAGACCTAGCTGGTACCACAGGCCCCAGCCCCAGGCCCCAGCCCCGGGGTTCTCCTCTGGACCTGCCGCCTCCAATATGCGCTCAGCCAGAACCTATTCAGAGCACAGTGCCACAAGCCTGGCAGTGTGTAAGCAGCCGCCCGACAGGGGCCAGCACTGCTCCAAAGTGATTCCCATCCCAGGAGGAGGGAAGGATAGCCACACACAGAGGTCTGACCGAGGTCCCACCAGTGGGCTGTGAGACGGACATCTGGTCTGACTGCAGGCTGGGCCTCCCAATGAAAGCTTCTCAGGGGACACCAGGGAAAGCACCTTGAAGTTCAGTGTTACCGCATCTCCAGCGTATACCTGGCCTGACTCAGCTCAAGCCCAGCGTGGCCCCAGACTGGCCCACTAATGACACGGGCAAAGAGAGCCATTGCAGAGGACTGGGCTGATGAGGAAAGCAGCTCAGCCCCAAGAGCAGGCCGCATGCAACACACACAGGAGACAACCCTGAAGCCCCAGATTCCGGGTGACAGATGGCAACACACTGCAGGGTCTAAGAGGACCTCTCCATCATAAGGCCATTACTTCCAAGAGCAGGAGACATAGCTGATTTCCCTAACACAGAGAAACAGACACAGAGACTTAGGTAAAATGAGGAGACAGGAGAGTATGTCCCAGATGAAAGAACAGGACAAAACCGTAACAACTCAGAAACCAACAATATGCCTGATAGAGAATTTAAAGTAATGATCATAAAGGTATTCACTAGACTTGAGGAAAGAATGGAGGACCTCAGTGAGACCCCTAACAAAGAGATACAAAACATAAAGAAGTACCAGTCAGGGATGAAGGATTCAGTAAATGAAATTAAAAATACACTAGATGGAATAAATAATAGACTAGGAGAGGCAGAACAGATCAGAGACCTGGAGAACAGAGTAATGGAAAGCAAGCAAGCTGAACAAGAGAGGGAAAATATAAGAAGAAAAAATAAAAATACACTTAAGGAACTCAGTGACAACATCAAGCATAGTACCATTCACATTACAGTGAACAACAACAAGACAAAGAAGGACACTATATAATCAAAAAGGGAACAATCCAATAAGAAGATATAATAATTGTAAATATATATGCATCATTATGGGAGCACCCAAATATATAAAGCAGCTAATAACAAACATAAAGGCAGCAATTAATAGTAATATGATAATAGGAGGGAATTTTAACACCTCACTCACATCAATGGAGAGATCATCCAAATAGAAAATCAACAAGGAAACAGTGGCTTTGAATGTCATAATGGACCAGATATACCTAACAGAAAAATTCAGAACCTTCCGTTTTAAAACAACAGAATACACATTCTTTTCAACTGTACATGGAGCATTCTCCAGAATAAATCATGTATTAGACAATAAAACAATAAAATCTTAGCAAACTCAAAAAGACTGAAGTCAGAACCTACATTTTTTTCTGAACAAAACAATAAAAACACGAAATTAATCACAAGAAAAAAATCTAGAAAACACAAATACATGAAGGTTAAATAACATGTTACTAAACAATGAATGGGTCAACCAAGAAATCAAAAAGGAAATAAAAAAAATACATGGAGACAAATGAAAATACAACAGTCCAAAAAAAAAAAAAAAAATACAACAGTCCAATATCTTTGGATGCAGCAAGAGCTGTTTTAAGAGGAAATTTATAGCAATACAGGAATACCTCAAGAAGCAAGAAAAATCTCAAATAAACAATGTAACCCTATACCTAAAGCTAGAAAAAGAAGAAAAACCCAAAACCAGTAGAAAGAAGAAAATTTTAAAAATTAGAGCAGAAGGGGCGCCTGGGTGGCTCAGTGGGTTAAGCTTCTGCCTTTGGCTCAGGTCATGACCTTAGGGTCCTGGGATCGAGCCCCGCATCAGGCTCTCTGCTCAGCAGGGAGCCTGCTTCCCCCTCTCTCTCTGCCTGCCTCTCTGCCTACTTGTGATCTCTCTCTGTTCAATAAATAAATAAAATCTTTTTAAAAAATTAGAGCAGAAATAAACAAAATAGAAACTAAAAAAAGAATAGAACACATCAATGAAACCAGGAGCTGGTTCTTTCAAAAGATCAACAAAATTGATAAATCTTTAGCTAGACTCATTTTTAAAAAGAAGACTGAGAGAGGACTCAAATAAACAAAATCAAAGAAGAGAAATAACAACCAATGCCACAGAAATACAAAGGATTATAAGAGAATATTATAAAAAATTATATGCCAACAAATTGGACGCCTACAAGAAATGGATAAATTCCTAGAAATATATAGCCTCCCAAAACTGAATCAGGAGGAAATAGAAAACTTAAACAGACCAGCAATGACATTGAATCACTAATCAAGAAACTCTCAAGAAACAAAAGTCCAGGACCAGACAGCTTCAGGTGAATTCACAAGTGAGTTCTACCATTTAAAGAAGAGTTAATACTTATTCTTCTAAAATTATTCCCAAAAATACAAGAGGAAGGAAAGTTTCCAAATTCATTCTACGAGATCAGCATTACCCTGACACTAAAACCAGATAAAAGAGTGCTTGGGTGGCTCAGTCAGGTAAGCATCCACCTTTGGCTCAGGTCATGATCTCAGGGTTTTGGGATGGAGCCCTGAGTCTTGCTCCATGCTCAGCAGGGAGCCTGCTTCTCCCACTCCTCCCCACTTGTGCTCCCTTGTGCTAACTTTGTCACTATCTCTGTTGTTATTTCTGTCTCTCTGTCTCTCTCTCTCTAATAAATAAAATCATAAATAAATAAATAAATAAATAAATAAATAAATAAATAACAGATAAAGGTACTACAAAAAGAGAGAGAAAGAAAGAACTACAGGCAAATACGTCTGGTAAACATCAATGCAAAAATCCTCAACAAAATATTAGCAAATGAAATCCAAAATACATTGGCCAAAGCAATCTTGAAAAAGAACAAAATTGGAGGTATCACTGTCCCAGATTTCAAGATATACTATAAAGCACAGTAATCAAAACAGTGTGGTACCATCACAAAAATAGACACACAGGTCAACGGAACAGAATAGAAAGCCCAGAAACAAACCCATGATTATATGGGCAATTAATCTTCAACAGAAGAGGAAAGAATATGTAATGGGAAGGACACAGTCTCTTCAACAAATGGTATTGAGAAAACTGGACAGCAATATGCAAGAAAATGAAACTAGACCACTTTCTCCCACCATAGGCAAGAATAAACTCAAAATAAATTAAGGACCTAAATGTGAGATCAGAAAACACAAAAATCCTAGAAGAGAGTATAGGCAGTAATTTCTCTGACATCAGCCATAGCAACATTTTTCTAGATACGTCTCCTGTAGCAAGGGAAACAAAAGCAAAAATAAACTATTGGGACTTCTTCAAGATAAAAAGCTTCTGCACAGCAAAGAAAACATCAATAAAAACTAAAAGACAACCTACTGAATGTAAGGAGATATTTGCAAAGATATATCTGATAAAGGGTTAGTATCCAAAATATGTGAAGAACTTACACAACTCAACACCAAAAAACAAAAAAAAAAAATCCAACTAAAGAAAGACAGAAAACATGAACTAATATTTCTCCAAAGCTGACATACTGATGACCAACAGACACATGAAAATATGTTCAACCTCACTAATCATCAGGGAAATACAAATCAAACCCACAGTGAAAGATCACCTCACACCTGTCATAGTGGCTACCATCAAAACACAGGAAACAGCAAGTGTTGGCAAGGATATGGGAAAAAAGGAAACCGTGTGTACTGTTGAGAATGCAAACTGGTGCAGCCACTGTGGAAAACAGTACGGAGGTTTCTCAAAAAGTTAAAAATAGAATTATCATATCCAGTAATTCCACTGATGGGTATTTATTTACCCAAAGAAAATTAAAACATGAATTCAAAAAGATATATGTACCCCTATGTTTATTGCAGCATTATTTGCAATAGCTAAGATTTGGAAGCAGGCCAAGTATCTGTCAATAGATGGATGGATAAAGAAATATGATATGATATAACTAGATAGACAATAGGTAAAAGATAGACACAATGGAATATTACTTAGCTATAAAAAAAGAATGAAATCTTGCCATTTGCAACAACATGCATGGGTCTAGAGGGTACAATGCTAAATGAAACAAGTCAGTCAGAGATAGACAAATACCATAAGAGCTCACTCATATGTGAAATTTAAGAAACAAATGAACAAGGAAAAAAAGAGACAAACCAAAAAACAGACTTTTAACTCTAGAGAACAAAGTAATGGTTACCAGAGGGAAGGTGGGTAGGAGGATGGGTGACGTAGGTGAAGGGGATTAAGAATACATCTATCATGATGAGGACTGAGTAAAGTACAGAATTGTTGAATCACTATATTGTACATCTGAAATTAATATATAACACTCTATGTTAACAATACTGGATTTTTTTTAATTAACTGGACTACAGAATGGAATTCACTTACTCATCCATTCATTAATTCATTACTCATCCATTCATTGAGTAATCAATCCATTATTGATTCATTCAGCAACATTTATTTAACACATATTATGGCCCAGGCCCTGCAAAAGATACCACAGATACAGAAACTAATAAAACACTATAGTCCACTGCAATGTTTCTTACTCTCCTTACATTACTTCTGCCCACCTTTGTCCAGACCCTAGAGCTCCTCAACAACCCAAGAAGACTACTCTCTACAGTTTTCTCCAGAATCTCCAGCCAGCAGGCAGTTGTTCAATCCTCCTAATGCACAAATTTGTTTAAGTAATTTCCTTCTTCAAAAGCTTTTAGTTGCACCCCCTAACCTATGGAATAAATTATAAATTCCTTAAATGACAATAATTTAAGGATCTTGCTATCCTGGGCCAAATATATCTTTCCAGTCCTAAAAAACTAGTACGTTGAGGAGTGATTTAAATTATCCCAACTCTTCCATATGTACTATTTCATATATATATATATATTACACTAGCCTTTTCACATATATTATCTGCATAATAACACCAGGGATTCACAGAGCACTGTTGTGTACTCCCTCAGAACATTTCCTTTTCCTCCTGGGCACACCACATGATTTGTAAGCCCCCAAGACCTGGGTGGAGCCATGTGACTGGTTCTGACCAATGGAATGAGAAGATTTCTGAGCCTGGTACTGAAAAGATCTCCCACATTCTCTTCCTCTCCCTTTCCTTCTGCAGCAAATGCAGTGACCAAATATTAAGGACAATGGTGTCCCAAGATGGAATCCCTAACAGTCATCCTACAGCAGAGCTTCTATCCCAACCCTACCTCACTGCCACCCCTCAAAACTAAATTGGACTAAAATGTTAGGAAACATTCGATTTTTATTGCTTTAAGTCACTGAGATTTCTGAGTTTATTTGTTATTACAGCATTAATTATTTTATTCTGACAATGCAGCTAGAAGTCAATTTGATATCCTTTTAAGAAGTAAGAAAACTAAGATTCCAAAAGGCAAGTGACATCCAAATTCATACAGTTAATAAGTAGAACTATAAATTCAGGTCTCTACTTTCTGTAATGGTTTATCTTATATGTCCACTTCACTGGGCTAAGAAATGCCCAGATAGCTAGTAACAAATTATTTCTGGGTTTGCCTGTGAGGGTGTTTCTGGAAGAGATTAGCATTTGAATCAGTAGACCAAGTAAAGAATATCCTCACCAATGCAAGTGGGGACCATCCAATTTGTTAAGGGTGTAAACAAAACAAAAAGGCAGAGGAAGAGGGAACTTGCACTCTGTCTGGGCTAAGTCATCTACCTTCTCCCGCCCTTGGGCTTCAGTGCTATACACAGGTGTGGGTTTACATTACCTTGCATATAAGTCACCCAATAATCATGTTGAATGAATAAATGTGATGGTTTAACTGTTTAATCTATCTTCAGTACATACATGGACTTACAGCAAATGTCAATGAAAGTCGCTTCTGATAATAACAAAGAAGGATAATATATGCAAAGGATCTTCTGGACAAGATGTCCACTTTGATCTCCTTTTTTAAATACAGGACATTAGTTCTGATTTTTAAAGTGTACTCTGAAATCCTCTGATCTTCTCTAATGAGCCACTTGATTATATAAGGCTGTGCCTCATGTTTCAGAAATGAATCCGTACTGTGTTAGCCAGAGCTGGGCTTAGGAAATTTGAACAGTGGAGCAGACTATTAACAAGCAGATATTCCTATGTTACTCTTGTTGCCACAAACCAATTTACTTCAGCAATTTTTACCTACTAAAAAAAAAAATTACACAAATTAAAAATAAATTGCTTCTAAATAAACCTTAGATGCAATTAGAATTATGATACTTATTATGAAGAGCTGTGTCTCCTTCCATTTGGTGCCAGTGACAAAGGTTAAAAATGCCCTCCTATAAAATACCACATAATTAAACAAAGCAATTTTGTAATTACCCACTACACAACTGGATAAATTCCAAGTTTCGTAATTGTTTTAACCTATAGATGATCTACGTGTACAAAATAAATAAATAAATAAGTCCAAAGGATAGAAGAATAGAATTTCTCTTCAGGATTATTTAGTTTTATTTCCATTCTCTCATTTGTTAAGCTTCCCTTTTTAAAAAAATTAAAAAAAAAAAAAAACAGCAAAGTTTCTGCTCCTTTCATCTCCCTTCGCAAGTAACTATGCATAGATATGGGTGTAGAATGTTGAGCTTTCTGCTTGAGAATTTTCAAAACCTAGCACTGGAAATGAGACATACGGTGGGACATGGCATATTGAAAACTCAAGCCCCACCATCAATACGTGTAAGAATAATGCCTCAGGAGAAGTTGAAGGAACTCATTATAATAATCTGATAGAGACAAAACTCTGTAAAACACAAATCCCTGTTTCCCTAGGATCAAATTACACCACTATGTAGGCAAATTCCCACCATGCCAGCTTCCCACGTTGAGCTTCTAAAGGTCTCAATCTAAGCCACACACCATCTCCTCATCTTTCCAAAGTGCCAGGGGGACAGGGTCTCTCACCCAACTCCAGACAAATGTCCAGCTACCTCACGGTCCACCCCTACTTTCCCTGTCACACTAGATGAAGGACATCATCTGTGGGTAATTCTACAGTTGGAATCCATTCTGCACAATCCAACACACTCTGAGATGACAAAGGGGAAAAAATTCTTTTTTAAAACCATCCTTCAGAATTTCCAGGTCACTGGATGATTTTAAAATCACAGTGATGACCAACCACTTTCATCAAATATCCATGATACACCTTAGGCATTTTGCAAAGTACTAATCCTAATACTTTCACCAAATGGCACCATGGAGCAGGTACACTTGTTAATTATTTAGTCATTTTATTTTGAAAGTGGTATTATTGCTTTAGGCTCAGACCACTTCCCCACAGTACATTGAGCAAATGTCCCTAGGTTCCAGGAGGCTGGGTGGAGTTCCTCTGAAAGAAAAGTCTAAAAACTGATGGTATCTGATGAAGTTGCATTCAGATCTCACTAGAAGAGCCTGATAATAACTTTTCTGGAAGGCTACTTTTACCTTCTGGAAAAGTGCACAACAGGGGCACCTGGCTGGCTCCAAAGGCTCAGCCTCAGACTCTTGGTTATAGCTCAAGTCATGATTTAAGGGTTCTGGAATCCAGCCCCACATCAGACTCTGTGCTCAGTGGGGCGTCTGCTTGAGAATTCTCTCTCTCCCTCTGCCCCTCCCTGACTTGTTCTCTCTCTCTCTCTCAAATAAATAAATAAATCTTAAAAAAAAAATTATACCACAGAACATGTTAACCAATGAGTCACAGGGCCCAAGTTCAACGTTCTTTGAAAACTCATCTCTCAGTCTGAGCATACAGACTGAGGAAGGACAAGGGTCATTAAATGACTACAGTGGTCCAGACAAAGCAGCCTGGATTTATCCCCAGCCTCCCTTCTTTCTGAGTTTGTGTATGAAAATAGATGTCTAAGTTATCTGATCTCCACATATACTGAACACAAAGGGTAAGTTTCAACTGGACAACAACTTGGAGAAATATAAAGAGAGCATACATTTATTCATCATTTCTTATGCTACACACATTGCTAAATGTCTTATAAAAATTATTTTAAATCCATATGACAATGTTTCCTTTTTTTTTTTTTGCATGAGGTTCTAAGAATTTAAATGACCTTGTCAAGGTCAACTAATAAGAAAGTAGTATAACAGCATTTGTCTCCATAGCTTAATATCTTTCTACTACAGCATGTTACCTCCATGGATTTTAAGTTCAAATGTTGGGTTTGTGTCTCTTAACCTCTAAACCTTATGTTTTTTCTGTAAAAAAAAATTGAAATGTTCCCAAAATTACACAGCTGATAACTGACGATGATAGGATCTGAATGTGGGCTTTGTGTTTCTTTCTGACATACCACATTCAAAAGAAAATGAACATTTGGTCTTCCTCTGCCAATTCTGGTCTTCCTCTCGAAACCTGGGATCATCTTGAAAGCATTTTTCCTCTCAGCGACACACATCCTATAAGCAGCTCTGGTAATTTGACCTTAAAAATCCTACTCGAACCCATCACTTCTCTGCATCTCCAGCTCCACCTCTAGAACTAGTGTCCACCATCTTCAGCCAAACATAAGTGCTCTCCCTCATCTACCCAATCTTTCCAACAGAGCCAGAAACATAAAGGAGGCCAATATATTACCTCAGCACTTAAAACCCTTCAGTGATCTCCTAAATTTCATTTGGGATTACCCCTGGTCATTTCTCTCCTACTTCCTCCCATATTCCTTACTCATTCTCTCTGTTCTTCACATATATCAAGCCATTTTCTTTTTCCCTCCAATAAAATGTTTTATTTTATTAATTGAACATGATTTGAATATGACTGAACGTGACATGGCCAGATATTATTCTGTATCCGACGAGCCAACCATATGATCTTAGTTGGTACAGATCTTCCTAGGAGGTCTTCTATAAAGCATCTTTCTTCCTCCAGCATTTTTTAAGTCTCATCGATGTATAATACTCTGTTGATGTCAGGTGTACGATATAATGATTCCATATTTATATACACCGCGAAATTATTCTCACAATAAGTTTAGGGATCCTCTGTCACCAAAGTTACAATTTTTTTTCTTATGATGAGAATTTTTTAGATATATTCTCTTGCCAGCTTTCAAATATGCACTACAATTTTATTGACTTATAATCACCATGCTGCACCTTCCATCCCCATGACATTTATTTTATAAGTGGAAGTTTATACCTCTTGACCTTCACTCATCTCACCCATACCCGCCCCCTGGCAACCACCATTCTGTTCTATCAATGAGTTTGGTTTTCAAATTTATCAAGTACTTGTCACTTCAGGGGCTTCGTACATGCTGATCCTTCTACTGGGAGCACTCTTACTCTTCATCATTCTGCTTCACAGATACTCCTTCTCTGGAGAGTTTCTTGCCCCTCCTCTCCTATTTCAACTGGTTTTCTCTCTCCTCTCCCCCTTCATAGTTTGCTGTATTAGGGCACTGGCTATGTCGTAATAACAAAGGGAGTTCAAGAAACAATGGCTTAAGTAAGACAGAAGTTCATTTTTCTGTAATTATAATCCATGAGTCCAAGGCTTTAAGGGAGATCCTACCACCTTCAAACTGCAGCATCCATCTTGGGATCCAAGGATTTCATCTCAGTTCTCATCATTTCCAGCCAGAAGGAAGGAGGAGAGGGCCAGGAAATGTACATGATTCCCTTTTAGGACACACACCAAAGGTAGTTAAAAAAAAATCACCCTGTTCCTATCCCACTGGCCAGAACTTTTAGTGAGGTGGACAAGCTGTAAGACATGGTCAGTGTTTGGTGGTGTTCCCAACCGAAACTCAATCATTCTGTTATCAAAGACAGGCAGAATAGACATTAGAGAAAAACAAGCTATACAGGACTTGCTTCAATTAATAATTACATATTTATTTGGTTCCTGATTTGGCCAATGTGTCTGTCTTCTCTTTTAACCATAAGCTTGATGAGAGAGATACATTTTACCTGTTTGGATCACCACAATGTCTCCCATGCCTAACACAGTTCCTGGAGTATACTAGAGGAGCCATAAATGCTTAGTGATTGAGTGAGTAGACAAGAATTTTTTAAGTATTGTGTAAACTAATGTGTCTACCTTCCTCTGACTATACTTCTCAGAGGACAGAATATATATATACTCTGTTATGTGAGTATGTGTATCTCCATCAACCCTGCCACCTCCTATGCTGCCTCTGATCTTCAGCACCCATTTCTTCCTTGTACCCTTATCCAGACCTTACTAACATTCCACTGGAACTTTTTACCTGGCCTACTTTGCATTTGTCACTGCTGATCTTCTCCCTATTTTTCTTGTAATTCTTTCTGTCTTTGTTTCTCCTGCTAGCCCATGTTACTTCTGACCTCCTATCCAACCAGGTAGGCCAGCTGTCCTCTTTTATGCCTCTACCACAATGAGGTTTTGCTTGTTGATACCAACTCCTTCTTTCATTCGACAACTATTTGAATATCCACTCTGCTTACTATGCTAGTCACCACACAACATATGTAATATAACCTCATTTCCCCAAAGAATCTCCAAGTCTGTTTCAGAGATAGGCTAGAAAATAAAAATTCAAATCTAAAGCAACAGGTGCCATAAAAGAGGCTTGCTTAAAAAACCAAGGGAACACATTTATTGAGTACCTGCTACTACCTCATTGCATCTCGTATTAATATCATCAGATCATCCAAGCTTTAAAGATAAGGAAGCTCAGGCTTAGAAAGTTAAAGTACTTTGCTCAAAGTCAGACAGCTCAGAGAGAGAAAGTACAACTGCCAGTTTAAGGCAGTCTGAGGAAGTCACCATCTTTTCCCCTGACAAGTTCTAAAACAATTCTCCTCCACTATGCTCTGCTCTATTCTAACCTAAGTTCTAAACATGGCTCTCAGATCTGCATCTTCTCCTTGTCCCCAAGCATGCAGATCCAAACAGACCCCCATACCCTGGGGGTAATGGCCTCTCATGTTCTTTGCCTCTGTCTGGGATCTTGTCAGAACAGTAGGCACTACTGGACAGTAGGTAGTACAGAGAGAAAAGACCTTCATTTGTTGATGTGCCAATTACACCTTGCTGCAAATGACATTCAAACAATAATGTACTCTTATATCTGGTGGTTCTGAGGGTTGACAGGGCTCAGGTGGGTGGTTCTTGCTCAGGAGCTTTCATGGAATTGTAGTGAGAGGCTGGCTGGGACCTCCTCACTCACATTTCAGGTTCCTGGGATAAGATGGCTGGGAAAATGGGGACTGGGCAGACTTCCATATGGTTATCCTAGGTTACCTCATGGCATGGCCGTCTCAGAGCAGTTGGACTTCTCGTGTGACAGCAGGCTTCCCCAAAACTATGCACTCCAAGAGGTCCAGGAGAAAGCTTTAGGCTTCTTTTGATCTAGCCTTATAAGTTCCAGAATGTCCTTTCTGCTGAATTCATAAGGGTAATTAATTCAAAAATATCAGTCCAGATTCCAGGGATACCAGTTAGACTCTACTTCTCCATGAGGGAAGTAGCAAAACTGGTGGCCTTCTTAATCAACCTCATGTGGAGTAACACAAATCTGAGTTCAAATCCCAGCTCTGCCATTTACTAGCTGTGTGGCCTTAAGCCAGTTACTGAATCTCTCTGAAACTCAGTGTTTTCACCTTTAAAACATTGAAAACAATATTTATCTCACCAGGTTGCTGTGAGAGCAAAGAGAAATTCAATGTGTGAGATGCTCTGTACCAGGCAGGTGCTCAGTAGGTGTTGGTATTCTTTCCTATCATGTTCCACCCTCACTCTCAAGCAGGTGGCAGTATAGGGTTTCCATAAACATTCCCTAAATGAATGAATACATGAAACTATGCAATTCATGGAGCATCCAAAGTGTCTTCAAGTATGCTATTCCTCATGTCACTCTCACACTGAAGAATACAAAGGATCTTTCAATTACTACAGAGTAACCCCAAGTTCCCTGCTCAGTATCCAGAACTCTGGGACCTCCTAACCTCTGCTGCCCCATGACCGATCTTGGGGCTTGTCTGGGCAGCCTCCAGACCTCCTGCTAGCACAGAGCTCAGCATCCACCTGTAGCATGTGCTTAAGAGTACCGCTTGCTGGAACAGAAGCCAAATGAAAGAGCTCCCAGTTGCGAAAGCTAAAGCAATCTAAACAGGAAAATGAGTAAAGAAGTTTTGGATTATAACCCAAATTATAAAATAAATATCCCTGACACCATACAGATATAAACAAATGATTGAATCAGTTAATAAATGGGGAAAGAGAAAAATATCCTGTGCAAAAGAATAATAATTTAGGTAAATTCTCCCATCTCAAGAAATGGAGTATAACAACCCCCCCCCCAACACCTCAACTGTGGACTGAGCATGACTTATTTCCAAAGACTGTAGTACAGAAAGGGAGAAACTTGACCAGATCTACCTCAGCCAGGTGATGCAAGGTCAACATCAGCAGTTATCAGTCACATTGATGGTATGTGGTCTCAAGATAATGCAATGAAAAGGGCACTCCACCTCTGTGATCTTGCTCCAAACATCTACAAACCCAGTCCAACCATGAGAAAAATATCACGCAAATCCTGAGATGAATATTAGACCAGTACTCCTTAAAACTCTCAAGGTCCTCAAAAACAAGGAAAATCTGAGGAACCATCACAATCCCAAAAGGAGCCTGAGGAAGCATGACAATAAATATAATGTGGCATCTCAGATGAGATCTTGGCACAGAAAAAGGATATTAGCTTAAAACTAAGGAAATCTGAATAAATTACAGAATTTAGCAAACCATGTATCATTGTTGATTCATTAATTGTAGCAGATGTATCATACCAATTTAAGAGGATAATAATTGAAGAAACTGTGTGGGGAGTATTAGAAAATCTCTATATTATCTTTCCAATTCTCTGTAAATCTGAAATTGTTCTAAATAACAAATTCCTATTGGAGAAAAAAATAGCCCTTGCTAAACACCAAAATGACTGATGCCTTCTGAGGTACTATGTCTTAGTGGTCCTGCCAGGGGCGGGTCCAGCCCAGAAGTCGATGTGTTTCTCTACCTGAGGTAAGTTGGAATGCAGGCTCCCCAGTTTGAAATCACATCTCATGCTAACTTAACGCACTTGCTTCCTGCCTTCCCTTTGTCCATGGCACAGCCACCCCACTGGTCCCTAAGTTCAAGACTTCAGAGTCAATCTTTCATTTTTTTTGTCCCACTTTCTAAGTTCAATTGCTTCCAATCACAAATTTTATCTACAATCCAGTACGTCAACTCAGTACCACTGTCCTAGTTCAGGTCCTTAGCATCGATCATCCACATGCCTTTATGATTCTCCCTCAGCCTCTCTCCAACTTCAATCCATCCTCCAAGGTCACCAGAGTTGGCTTCTCCAAAGAGGTATTTGATTGTGTCAATCCCTGCTCAGAAGTCCTTCACTCCTTTAGATAGAATGCAGCCTACTAGCATTCATAGAAGGTTCTCCACTCTGGCCACAACCCACATTTCTACTTCCCTCCCCTCCCCCAATACCTCTTACATTGCAAAAGAATCAGGCTGCCACCTCACTCCCTCACATGCACCCTGGATTCTCAGGCCTTCACACAT
>JAQQSY010001889.1:0-14049 GCA_028646535.1 Procyon lotor
GGGAAACCAGAGGGGGAGATGAACCATGAGAGACTGTGGACTCTGAGCAACAAACTGAGGGTTTAGGAGGGGTGGGGTGGAGGGTTGGGTGAGCCTGTGGTGGGTATTGATGAGGGCACATATTGCTTGGTTGGTATTCTTAATCTTACCTCTATATCTATCAGCAGTAGACAGTTGACAAATATATACTAATGGGAAGGCCTTGAACAGGACCCTCCAAAATTGGGATGACAATTGAAGGCAATAATCAGAGACCAAATAGCTGGATAATTTGGAACCAGAATATTCTTTTGATAACATTATCATAGCTGGAGTAGATACAGAGCTGGTGCTGAGTATGCAATGAATGATATTTTTTTCAGGACATCTGCCACTACGAGGACTTTGTGGAGTTATGAAAAGGGAATATGCTAGAAATAGTTTACTATAAAATGGTATCTTGGAGGTGTTTGGAGATCTGAAGTGGATGAAGAATTCTCTTGGATCTACTAGTTTACTCTTTGAGTTGGAAGTGGCTATCATAAGTGATGACTCATTGAAGATGTGTCAGAGAGGGAGCCATTACTAAAAACCATGCTCAAGGTCTTGACTTCAGTGGACCACAATAGTCAGCAGGGTGGGGTCAGAGTACAAGAGACATACTTGTGTGTGAGCCTCTCTATCTGAGAAATACAATCACCCACTCTAATAGAGAAGGCGATTCCAACATTCTCTGCCTCTTGGGGCTGTCACTACATGGGCCTGAATCTCATCCAGGTGCTGCCATAAGTAGGCATCCATCTGCAGCCCGGTCCGGAGCATGCTAGTTAGTTGTAGAGTGTAGTGGTGTAGGGCTTGATGTCTAAGAGATCTGAATCCAACACCTAACTTTTCAAACCTAGACAAGCCACTATCTCTTCAAACATTAGTTTCCTTATGTCTAAAATGGTAATGATCATAGTACAGACCTCAAAGAATTTTTCTGAGTATTTAAATGAAACACTTTGTGTAAAGCATTTATCCCAGTGTTTGGAGCACAGGTTTAACATTAGTTATTATTTTGCTCAGGGCTGAATAAACCAGAAGGTGTGTTGAAGAATCTACCAGAGTGAGGCTGCCTCCATCTTTCCACCTTACTCCAGTTCTTTCTGAGGTAATGTTGGATCCCTCCTTCCAAACAAATGGAGCTCTAGAGCACTGGATTTAAATTAGAATGTACTGCCACTGGAAACTGCATCGTCCACAGGGATAAAACTGAGCTGCACTGCAGCCTGGGGAGAATGGAACACAGTTGGGCAATTCAAAATGCAGCTTTCTGGAGAGAAATTGAAACCAAAGCCACAAGAAGAGTCAAATCTAGATGTCAGTCCAAGTAAACAGAGTAGAGCAAAGGAACGTGTGATCCAGGCTATCAAGTGGAAAGTTGGGAAATTACTTAAGAGCCAGGGAGGGCTTGGTTACAATTTGAATCCGCCATATACAAGGTGAATGGCCTTGATCATCTTAATTAAACCTGGTTTATATTTTGGCTCAGCCATTTCCTTAGCTGGTGGCCTTGGATGAATTACTTATATTTCTGTTCTACAGTTTCCTCATCTGTGACAATAGAGATGAAAAGAACATGTTGAGTCTTAGAGTGTTTGCAAGAATGAAATAATCTCTATAAAGTGGTTAGTATATATAGTGCCTGGTACACAATAAGTTCTCCATGAATGTTACTCATTGTTGTTAAACGGAGGTTGGAGGAGGAGCCTGGGAGAATTCTCTGAGCTGTGGAGCATTCACACAAACAAGTTTTATAGGGTGCCTTTGACCACAGAATAAGCAGAAGGAGCTAGAAAGGGCATTGACTCAGCTCATATAGACAGTATCCTCCCAGCCATCCTGGCTGCCTAATATATAAAAACTACAGATAGGAACAGTTCAAAATTGATCCCACTATATCCACCACAAAGAGGATGAACTATTCAAAAAAAAGATAACCCACTTCATCTTGGAAGGCTGAGCTGCTGGGTCTGTCTCAGTTGCTCTAGCCTATTGTAGTAAGTGAGAATCAGTCATGGGTATTGGATACCCTTGAAGTAAAGCCTCTATGTTTTAGGCACCTTGATGGCTAATGGTCCTTACACCTTCACAAAGTTGGTGAAACACAGGCAGGGGTGTTTCCTTCCTTGAGAAGCAGGCATAGAAAAGGACAGTGACATAGCCGGGGTCCTCTTAAGTTAGACAGGTATCCATAGCTGTTTTTGATCACATTGGTTTCAGTTGTGTAGGGCCATCTAGGCTTAGAATGCCAGGGGGAGGTCAGAAATGAAAAGTGGCTCCAGTTGCTAGACTATGACCTTGATAAGAACCAGATAAGCCTTTTCTTGCTTGAGAAGGTTGATCTGGAGGTTAAGTGTAGTAAAACGGGGTAGAAGGCAGCAGTGATACTCCAGAAACTTCAGATAGCAACAGACCACTTTGGTTGACCAGAGGGGTCCCAATCTGGTATGGTTGGCACTTCATTAGGTACCATGTAGACAACTTGATGGCCAGGCCTCGGTTTAAGAAAGTCAAGGTCTTTTCAAGGTCTTCTCTGAGGTGGTACTGCTTCAGATGGCTCAGAACTGCCCAGACCTGAGGTTCTTTTGAGGTCAGATTGGGGGAATAAATTAGGATATCCTCCCTCGTGTGGATTAGGATAACCAACCTTGTGTTGATGAGGTCGTGCAAAATCAGGGGTCAGCAAACTGTGCCTCATGGGTCAAGATCAAGCCATTTCTTGTTTTTATTTGGCCCACAAGCTAAGAATGGTTTTTATAGACAAATATTTGCAATCGATTTAATAGTAGGAAATGTTATGTTAACTTTGAAACACAATGAAGTAAAATGTCACTCCAAAAAAGATTTCCAATTTCTTGTTGGTAGGTTTGTATTATCAAAAATTATACTTGATCATTATTATATTTAGAATTTGGTCAGTAAAAATTCACGGAAATCCTTTTCCTTTCTTATAATAAAAGCATCTACACAATATCTTGAATTTGCTCTTGGCCCATAAAGCTTAAAGTATTGACTATCTGACCCTTCACAGAAGAAAAAGTTTGCTGACCCCTGTGTAAGAAAATAAAAGTAAAAATAAATAATGCCAGCTAATATTTAGTTCGTTATATGCTCAGGCAACATTCAGAGTTTACATGGATTATCACATTTATTCCTCATAGTGGCCTGTCGTTATCATCATAATTATGTTCATTTTATAGTCATTAATATAAAAGAGGAGAAAATGTATATGTGTTCTGACCCAAGAATGCACCAGTGGTGGGGCCAGAATCCGAATACAGAGCCTTCCTCTGGAATCCACGCTGTCCAGCACCGAACTATTTATGTAATGGGTCAGGCATCACTCAGGTCAAAAACAGAGGAGCACATTCAAACTGGTCAAGGCACGTGGAGAAAGGCGGTCTCCGTTTCTTGATCTCTCTGCCAGAGATGTAGGCCTCCCGGAGGGCAGCCCTGTGCTCTGAGAGGTCAGTGATCAGAGGAATAAGCATCTTATAGCCGTAGGAGTCCTGGCAGCAATGTACCTGCCTGTTTTTCTTCGTCACAAGGAGCACCGAAGCTTTTGTGTGGGTTAGGAGGCTTGGCTCATCTCTCCCATAAATCAGATCCCATAGACATTCAGGAGACCTGGCTGTTGGAATCTAAGGGGTGTGTGTTTGGCAGAGAATGAGCCCTGGATACTGGGATGACCTCCCAGCCGCATTCATAAGACAGCAATTATTCTTCCTTCATGCTCCCAAATGGTTCTTGGCCCACGTGTTCAGGTGACAGATGAGTTAGGCCCCAGAGGGCACAAGTGGCATAACATGGAGTCAACACAGAGGGTATGGATTTTCCAAGTGACAGGAGTGGGATAGTGGTTGGGAAAGTGGGATATGATTTTCCAGCTAGGGGGAGCCAAGAACAAAGGGTAATTCTCTCTGAGAAGCTGAATTAGCAGAGACGCAACACCTCTGGCCTAAGAAATTTCTTTCTAGGCTTTCTAGGCCCACTCTAGTTACTGGAGATAACCTGGCAGAGACAGCAGGTCACAGTTTTGAGAAATGCCCCTGGAGCTCTTAAGGTGAAGGAAGACTTGTCTGTAAGTCTTATCTATAATGGATTTTAATATTTTTGAGTCAGAGAGACGCAACTTCAGGCCCTTTTTTAAGGCTACTCCAGCAGATTTCAGTAGCTCATTTAATGCCCCAAACACAACCAACATGGCCTTCTTTTGGCATCACGTCCAAACCAGCAGCCTTCAGTATTCCTTTTACAGCAACAACTATGCCCAGCAGCCTTCAGTATTCCCTTTACAGCAACAACTATGCCCAGGAGGGAGAGATCTAAAAGCCTTATGTCACTGTTACCATGGACTTCAACTCTGACCCACTTTCCTCATAGGACCCCGACACAACAACAGTAATAACAACAAAGGCTTGGTAGAGCACTTTGTATGTCCCATGCACTGTTTAAAGTAACGTGTGTGTGTGTGTGTGTGTGTGTGTGTGTGTGTGTTCTAACACCATCTTACAAAACTGGCTCATTGCTTCTCTGTCTCAGGGGCCCACTTGCCATAGCTACCACTTCTCTGTCCACCCTGGAATCTTCTATCTTTACAGACTACCTACAGATTTGGAAACAGGCACTTTTGTATCTGAGTCTCAGCTTTGCTACTTTATTGGCTATATGACTTTGGGCAACTTACATAAGCACTCTGAACATGTTTCCTCATCTAGCAAAGGGGGAATAACAGTAGCTCCTACTTCATAGGGTTGTTGTAAGGATTGGATTAAAGATGTTAATATACCTACAGCACTCAGGGTATGCCTGGGCAGCTCAATTGGTTAAACATCTGCTTTTGGCTCGGTCATGATCTCAGGGTCTTGGGATCAAGTCCTGCATTGGGCTCCTTGCTCAGCAGGGAGTCTGCTTTTCCCTCTGCCTGACGCTCCCCATGTCTGTGCTCCCTTTCTTTCTCTGCCAAATAAATTTTAAAAACTTTTTTAAAAAGCTTAAAAAATAAAATAAAGCACTCAGAACAGTGCCTGGTACATGGAAGCTCTCAACATATACTAGCTCTTGTTATTACAGTGGGAAAAATACTGGATACTAGCCTATCTCCTTGGAAGTATTTCCTACCGGACTGTAAGCAATAACGTGTTGAGAGATGCTTAACAATTAGCTCTCCTGGGAAAGAAAAGGAGTGGAGGGGGAAGCCCTGATTTAGAGTTTCATGATGTATGTGAAATAGGTACTTTGAGCATGGACAATGTCAGGTTATTAACATGATGTCACTGAACCAGAGCTGGGGAGGCATGTTATCATAAGTGATTTGAAGGGAGAGCCCAGTGTTTCGCACTGAGAGTTTTAGCACCCAGTGGCTCACATCTGGAGTAAACTGGGATGGTAGGTCACCCGAGGCTGACTCCAGTCATTTAGGTAGTAGACCTAGTTCCTAGCTCAGTGGCAGGCATAAAGTAGCTATTCGAGAAATTTGGATGAATTGGACTGCTGGGAATTTTGTAAGATATAGAGCCGCAGTACTCCACGCTCTGGCTCTTGTCTGGGGGCCCAGCCCATGGATCTGGGCTTCACACACTGGCTTCGCCACTGAATAGCTGCTCCTAGCCTCAGTTTCCCCATTTGTTACATCAAGACAAGAGGACTCACCTCCTAGGGGTGCTGGGAGTGTTAAATAAGCTGAGGAGTGAGAAAGTGCCAAGGGCACTTTCTGATTCGTAGTAATTGCTCAGTAAATGCTAATTAACAAACAACTCCCAATTGTGCCCTTCTCACTTCCTTGAGGCCTTATGTTTGGTGATTTCTTTCACTCTTGTAGTTTCTTTGGACTCATGGCACTTGGATTTAAAAGAAAAAAATGAGGTACAGTCAAGGATTGGAGAGGGACAACAAACAAGCTAGAAGGCCCAGAGTGGGATTTGCTCTGGGAGTCGAAGCCCTGCGTGGCTTTGGCAGAGTGGGCAATATCCTGGGTAATCTGTGGGGCCTCACTCCCAGACCCTAGGGCACCCGTGGGCACACACAATCCTTATCACAGATCTTTCTCATCTGCCACCAAGTTCTTAGGGGAAAAAGGCCTTAAAGGGGCTACACTTTAAAATTTGTAAGCCCGGGGGTGCCTGGGTGGTTCAGTCTGTTAAGTGACTGACTCCTGGCTTGGGCTCAAGTCAGGATCTCTGGGGTCATGGGATCCAGCCCCGCATCCGTCTCTGTGTTCAGTGTAGTCTGCTTGAGATTCTCTGTCTCTGCCCCTCCCCCCTTAAATAAATACATAAAATCTTAAAAAAAAAATTTATAAGCCTGCATCGTAGGTTTAAAAAAAACTAAACAAAGTTTAAGGACTTGTGGGAATAAACCATGGGATCCCAGAATTCAAGAGAGAGGAGAGAAATGGAAAGAGAAAATGAAAAGCAGCCAAAGACACACTTCTCAACCAACTCTCAGCTTTGCTGAAAGCTGGCCCTGTTGACACAAATACAGAGCTTTCGTTTTTTAGCAAGAAATACTTCTCTGAAGAGTGAAAGAAAAAAAAAATTCTCAACTCTCCAGAGTTAGCAGACTGCGCTGCTGAAATGAGATCCGACATGTGACTCATACCCAAGCAAGGGGAACATCTGGAAATCAGCTTGCCACCCTTTCTTTGCTAGAGTAAATGCCTACCAAGCGAGGAGACCCCAGCCCAGAAGGAGAGGAAAGATGTTTCTCAAATCAAATCCTCCTCACCCCACCGCCTGCCATATGGCATGTGCTAACTGAAGGGAGAGCGCATCCTGTTTGCGGGTATGACACAGAGACTTCTCTCTAGCCTCTGCCTGTCAGTTCCCGGGGTCCCCTGGGATGAAAATATAACGTGCACTGCAAAAGCGGCAATGCCTTATTGCGTCATGTCGGAAGAAATCGCAGAGCAGGAACAACAGCTAACATTGCTCCCATTTACCGAGCGCTTGCTATACGCTGGGCACCTTATAGCGGGTCTGATTCAATCCCCAGAGCGACCCTAGGAGATACTGTTCCCATTTTACAGAAGAAGAAAATGAGGCTCGGTGGAGGGAGATGGTAAAGTTGCTTAAGGTTGTACTGCTGGCAAGCAGCGGATGGGGGATTCGAACACTGGCCAGTCTGACCCTAAATTCTAGCTACACCACTGTAAGCTCCCCTTCTCCACCATGTCAACCCAAGCAGCTCTCTTCCCCCATGCTTTCTGGGAGCCTGGTCCTTACTTTTCAAATATGGTACTAACAATGTACTCTCCTGGGCACAGAGGAAAGAAGGAACATTCTTCAGCTTCTTTCTGGATTAGCTTCCATGGCTAAAAATAAGGCTGGGAAAGTCCCAGCATCCACACTTTGGGCTACAGGCTAGCCAGGGCCACCACAAATAGATGAGCATTTCTCGCATTCCGAGAATGCCCCCAGCCAAGTGGGAACAGGGGGCGAGTTGGAACAGAAAGCCCGTCACTACTTGTCAGGCTAGTGAAAAGGGGCTCTTCGGTAATCAGCCCACTCAAGGGAAGCGTCTCTGTCATTTGCACGAAGGCACGCTATGGGTTCGCGTGGAAACAAAAACAACTCGGTGACATGCTGATATTTGCTCTGTCAGAATGAAGTCCTGGTGTTGGAGAGGCTTCCACTGTGAGTCCGTGAGTCTGCCCTCCATCCCTCTTCAGGCTGCAGTCTCTGGATCATCCCAGCTGCCTTCGGCTCAGGTCATGACCCCAGAGTCCTGGGATCAAGTCTCGTATCCAGCTCCCTGCTTAGCAGGGAGTCTGCTTCTCCCTCTACCTGCTGCTCCCTGTGCTTGTGCTTGCTCTCTCTCTCTCTCTCTCTCTCTCATTCTACCTCAAATAAATAAATAAAAATCTTAAAAAAGAAAAAAAAGGCAGGCTCATCGGGAAGACAAACTGGGGGAAAGAAGCTGTTCAGCTCCCACTCACCTCCCCTCTCCAGCCAGGTGTCCTTATGCGGGAGAGAGCTACTTAATCTTCCGCAGTGGCCCTACTCCATCTTCGCCAACTCACAGGGGTCTCTTCCCCTTTTGACTTCCAAGTACACTTCCTGTATTTGAGACGTAGAAAATGGATTACTTTGAAATTGGGCCTGGACTACTCTCCAGCTAGATATTATGGCTATTGAGAGCAAGATCGACCAGGGATCTGTTTCTATATTCCTCACAATCCCTAGCACTGGTCTGGGTGTCTAGGATCCTGTCAACAAATACATAGAGAAACAGGATTGTGGGGGGTGTGTGGGTGTGGGTGCATGTGTATGGGTGGGGGAGGTGATCACACAAAACCCGGAATTGTTTCTGCCCAGAAATGATGCTGCATGCCCACCCGGGAGTATCCTGCAGAGAAATATCTTGCTAGCCCAGCTCATCCCACCCATTACGCAACACCCGGCTGCCCAGCCTTCTTCTATAACCTAAGTCTCCCCACTTTGCGGAGAGCTCACAACCCCTCACTTAAAGGCGCGGTCTCCCTGGGAACCACAGAGGCCAGTGTCTGGCCCCACTTTTACCAAGTGGATTGGAGTGTCTTTTGTTGTTCTCTTTGGAGCCCACGGATGGGTGATTGGCATTTTGTTAATTTCCAAAGGCACCTCCGCCTGCCAGGGCCCATGTAAGGCAACCACTTCTGCTCGTGCTCACTGTAGCAGGAAACACAGGCTGCTGTCTATAAAACAGGAGAATACCTCAGGGAAATGGATCCTCCTGAGAGTGGCAGGGTTCATATCTTGAACTACGTTCGCAAGCACTGAGGAAATCTATATTAATCAGCTGAAATGGAAGGCCATTTTATTTCAGAGTAAGACCGTAGTCAATAGCTTGAAGGACCATCAAACAATGCATTCTATTAAACACTGAATGAGGTACCCAGGTGCTGGGGGGGGGGTAACCTAGTCCTGCCGGGTGAGAAATGGCCACAAAGTGTTACTAGGTGTTTAAAGTACCACTGAGGAAAAGAGAAGAAAGCCCTAAGGCCTTCCACCTCTAATCTATGTTGAGATTCTTCCTTCCTCGGGATTCTTAAAAAAATTGTGACAAAGGCACATAATCTGAATATACCATCGTCACCATTTTTAAGTGTGTAGCTCAGTAGTGTTAAGTAAGTCACACTGCTGTGCGGCCAATCTCTAGAACTCTCTCCCTCTTCCCAAACTGAACCCCCGTGCCCATAAACACTCACTCCCTACTCCTCCCTCCCCCTAGTCCCTGGCAACCACCATCTACCTCCTGTCTCTGTGAATTTGACTGCTGTAGGTATTTCATGTAAGTGGAGCATACGCTTCCTAAGGACTTTATACACATGACAGAGAACATTTCTCACAAACATTGCTGGTTGCAAGGCCCAAATCTGAGTCATAAAAAGACTCCATTTGGCCTTTCCCTAGCCCCTAATAGACTCTGCCTCCAAGACTTTTTTCTTATGTCCCTTAAGTGTCAGTGATTCTTGGGCCTCTGGCTTGGGCCCTCTGTTCTTCCCACTCTACGCAGTCTTTCTGAGCAATTTCATTTACCCCCATGTATCCATGTGCTAAAGCCTCCCAAATTCATATTCTCTACCCCAGGTCTCTCTCTTCCTGTGTTCTACACCAGGATATCCAACTGCCTACTTGGCACCTACACTTGGATGTCTCCTTGGCACCTCAGACTCAGCATGTCCAAAACTGAACTCTTTCCCTACCCCAATTGGCTCCTCATTCTCTGTTCCCTAGATAAGTGAATGGCACTACCATCCACTTGACTGCCTTCTTGCCTCAGACCATCCTTTTCTCCCACTGCTCTACCAACCCAAGCACCCACTCAACCATCAAGACCTATAGATTCTGTCTTCTCGAAGTCTTGCTTATCTGCAGCATCTAAGGATGACGACACCGGGGGTAATATAATTCACTCTGCATGGGAAGTAGGCAGAGAAAATCTCACAGATACTTCAGCCAAGTATTGAGAAATGAGTAAGAATATCTCAGGAAAACAGGGGGCTGGATCATTCCAGGCAAAGTAGCGCCTGTGAAAGTACATAGAGAAGAAACAGCACTTGGGGAGAACATTGAAGAGTTAGTTCAGTGTCCCTGGAGCATAGAGAGAAAGTTGAGAAACATGAAAAGAAAGGCTAGCATGGGGGTTCATGGAGGGCTTTCTACACAGTGCAATGGAGTCACATTTTGCAGTAGAGCAATAGGAAAATGTTTTACAGAGCGTACTCAGAATGGTGATTACAGATTTCTGGAGGCAATGTGGGGCATGAGTTGGAGGGGAACATCATGAAATTAACACTCAAGAAATAATGACATCATACATCCCTGATATTTTCACTCCCACATCCCAAAGGACTTCTCTATGCCCTGGGCTATGCTTCACTTCTGAACCTGTGCCTCATCTCCTTGACTCCTACCTCTTTGTCTTGTCTCTTATTTAGAAGCTTCCACTATATGCCTTTTTTTTTTTTTTTTAAGATTTTTATTTGTTTATTTGACAGAGAGAGAGAGAGATCACAAGTAGGCAGAGAGGCAGGCAGAGAGAGAGGGGGAAGCAGGCTCCCCGCTGAGCAGAGAGTCCGATGTGGGGCTCGATCCCAGGACCCTGAGATCATGACCTGAGCCGAAGGCAGAGGCTTTAACCCACTGAGCTACCCGGCACCCCCTTCCACTATATGCTTAAACTTGAGCTTGATAATCTCCCTCAAGTACTGGATTTGACTTCTTTAGTAGGACTATCATTCCCACTTGTTGAAATCAACCCCAAACCCAACACAGACTCAAGCACAGGAAAGTCTGGGGCTAGCCTGACTGGGGTACCCACCAAGTGGCTGACATACAAACACCAAGTCCAAAGGGGCGGAGTTAGGTTGGAAGGAGGTATACAAAGAAAGGGTTTCAAAATTAGGCTGAAATGAGAGCAAAGCTAGAGTAAGTTGAAACATAATTGGGTGGGTGTTTGGGGAACAGTAATGACTGAATTTTTGTTTGTTTGTTTTTTTGGTGTTAGGCTTTCATTTTAGTCTGGTTGGTGACTGGAATATGAGCGGGATGGGTGAGTTTAAAAGGCAGGAAGCAGCGTAAACTCTTTCAACCCTCCCCCACAACCAAACCCCTTTGCTAATAAGGGCTAGGGCTTCCTTGGGGATGTCCGGTGGAAGGTAAGGCACTACATTAGCACTTTGGGTCCCTCTTTGTCTCTTGTCTTCCCTCCACACATTGCTAGTCTTTTACATTTTATAAGTGTGTGTTTTTATAAAAGATCCTGAAGGGCCAGGGCACCTGGGTGGCTCAGTCGGTTAAGCATCTGCCTTCAACTCAGGTCATGATCCCAGGGTCCTAGGACCGAGTCCCACACTGTCCAGTTCCTTGCTCACTGGGAGTCTGCTTCTCCCTCTTCCCCTGCCCCTCTCTCCTGTTTGTGCTCGCTCTCTCTCTCTCTCTCTCAAAATAAAAATAAAATCTTCTTTCCTCTTTCCTTTCTGATTATTTATTATTTATTTTTTCCCAAATATATCGCTTCTCGGCCTTTTGGCTAAGATCAAGTGTATTTTTTCCCAAATACTTTTATTTTATTTTTTCAGTGTTCCAAGATTAATTGTTCATGCACCACACCCAGTGCTCCATGCAATACGTTCCCTCCTCAATACCCACCACAAAAAGACTCTCTTTATACTTTGGCTCTGTAGAATCCAACCCAACCCTGATCACAACTAGCTTATAAATTGGACCAGGAACACTCCCACTCTGTATGGGAAGTAGGTTCAACACCCCAGTAAAGGAGGGGTTGAACCCCTCCTTTCAACCCATTCAACCCCCCAGTAAAGGAGGATTTAAGTAAAAACCCTTCCTTGTAGACCCAGTGTTAGAGCTCATAGGGTCAACAAGAGTCTATGATCCTCAGATCTCAGGATTAGCTGGAGAATATGTGTGTGTGTGTGTGTGTGTGTGTGTGTGTGTGTGTGTGTGTTAGTAGGGGAAAGGCATAGGAATGAAGAGTGGAAAGGGAATTCTTGATAAGCAAGGAATATATGAAAAAGATAGAAGATAGGGTGAATGTGCACAAACCGTGATCAAGACTGAACGGCAGAGTGTTGAATAACTTAATGATATTAGGAAGCCTAGAAAAAGGGGTGCCTGGGTGGCTCAGTCGGTTAAGCATCTGCCTTTGATTCAGATCATGATGCCAGGGTCATGGGATTGGGCCCCACCTCTGGCTCCCTGCTCAACAGGAGAGTCTGCTTTTCCTTCCCTCTGTTCTTGTGCTCTCACTCTCTCTCTCTCTCTCTAATAAACAAATAAAATATTTTTTAAAAAGAAAGCCTAGAAAAAGAAATTAATTTGGGTGATTGTACAGCAGGAGGAGATTGTATAGCAGGAGGAGAAGCAAACAGTGTCTCAAGCTTGATTATATCTCCAAGTGCCCACAGTGGCTTAGGATTTGTACCATTCCTTGGAATGTTAGAGGTTGTCCCGTGGTTCTGCCCAGGAATTCAGAGGTAGTAGATGTAGAAACTGTGGTTGGTGTGGAACAGCTTGTTCTTTTTTTCAGAGACAACTTTACTGAGGTATAACTTTCATATAGGAAATATAACCATATATATTACATATGTTACATAAGTAGTATAATGCAATGCACTTGTTTTAGGCATACTTTGATATTCTGAGCAATGTACACACCTGTGTAACAACCACCAAGATCAAAACATAAAACATTTCCATCATCCAAAAAGGTTCCCTCATGCCAATTCTCAGTTAGCCCCAGACAACCAGTAATTTGCTATATAGGCAATAGATTTTATGTATCTTTTCTAGGGTTTCACATAAATAGTATCATACATATGTGACTTTTTGTCTGTTTTTTTTAATCAACATAATACTTTTGAAGTTCATCCATGTAGCATGTATCAGTATTATAGTCTATCTTATTGCTGAGCAGAATTCTATTGTATGGATGCACCAGTTTGTTTTTCCACTCACATGTTGTTGGACATTAAAGCTATTTCTAGTTTTTGGCTATTATAAATAAAGCTGCTATAGACATTCATGTACAAGTCTTTGTGTGGACATATCTTTTTACTTCTCTTGGATAAATACTTAGAAATAGAATTACTGGACCAAACAGTAAGTGTATGTTTAACTTTGTAAGGAACTCTCAGATTGTTTTATAAAATGGTTGTACTGTTTACGTTTCTACCACCAATGAGCTCTGGTTGCTCCACATTCTCACCAACACGGTATTATCAGTCTTTTTAATTCTAACCATTCTTTGGGTGTGAAATGTTATCTCACTGTGGATTTAATTTTTATGTCTCATAACAAATGACGTTGATCATTTTTTCATATGCTTAATGTCCATTTGTATTTTTTGTCTTGGTGAGTGTTCCACTCTTTTGCTTTTCTTTTTATTTTTTAAAATAATTTTATTTATTTTTTTCAGTGTTACAAGATTTATTGTTTTGCACCACACCCAGTGCTCCATGCAATACATGCCCTCCTCAATACCCACCACCAAGCTGGCCCAACCCCCCACCCCACCCCTCTAAAACCGTCAGTTTGTTGCTCATAGTCCACAGTCTCTCATGGTTCATCTCCCTCTCTGGTTTAACCCCATTCACCCCTCCCTTCCTTCTCATAATTTCCTCCATGTTTTTCTTTGCGCTCAGCACGTAAGTGAGACCATAAGGTAATTGGTTCTCTCCGCTTGACTTATTTCACTCCGCATAATCTCTTCCAGTCCCATCCATGTTGATACAAAAGTTGGATATTCGTCCTTTCTAATGGAGGCATAATATTCCATCGTATATATGGACCATATCTTCTTTATCCATTCATCTGTTGAAGGGCATCTTGGTTCTTTCCACAGTTTGGCAATTGTGGCCATTGCTGCTATGAATATTGAGGCACATGTGGCCCTTCTTTGTAATGCATCTGCTTCTTTGTAAATGCATCTGCATTTACCCCACACTATTGGGGTAATTACCCAGTAGTGTGATGGCAGGGTCATAGGGTAGCTCTATTTTTAATTTCTTGAGGAATCTCCACA
>JAQQSY010001890.1:0-14048 GCA_028646535.1 Procyon lotor
AATGTTGATGGGAAAGTGGGCATACACAGACCTCATCTTGTGATGGAAGTTCAGAGGAATGCCGTTGCTAATATTGTATACATGACTATAGATAGTCATGTACTGTCTTTTCAGTTTTCAGTTCTTTTCTGTTTCCCCACCATTTGTCATCTTGGAACCTCTTCTTTATCTTTCCAAGGAGATTGAGTTCTTTTAAAAAAAAAAAAAAAAGATTTCATTTATTTATTTGAGAGAGAACGAGCGGTGGGGAGGGACAGAGGGAGAGAAAGAGAGAGAGAATGAGAGAGAAGTAGACTCCCCACTGAGCAGGGAGCCCGATGTGGGGCTTGATCCCAGGACCTGGAGATCATGACCTGAGCCAAAGGCAGACACTTAACCAACTGAGCTACCCAGGCACCCTGAGATTGAGTTCTACATTGATACTCTGGGACTCTTCACAATAACAGTGTGTCCCTTTAGAGCAATGTTGACATTTTCTGGAATGTTGACAGTCTGATGGCTGAGAATGGTCTTCATTCTCACAGTAGATGGAACAAAAAGAGCTTGTATTTGTTACTTTATTTATTCGATAGCACACTGTACCATTAAAAAAAAAAAACCTTTATGTTCTTTTTGAGGTTTGTTTGTATTTGTATGTATATACAGATTTAGGTCATTCTTTTTAGCTCTTGGATAGTATGTATTCCATCATGTTTTATTATCCATTCTCTTATTATGAGATATCTACATTGCTTTGAAAGAATAGTTTGCTGTTACAAATAGTGCTGTCTTGTGCACCTACGACAAATACATTTTCTACATTATTGTCAAATTGCTGAATCAACTTCTAGTCCAAATAGATGTGAGAAATCTTATTTATTGCATTGTCATAAGTGGTATTTCAGACTTAGAGCATTCTTTTCTTTTTTAAGATTTATTTGAGGGGAGAGAGAGAGACAGCATGAGCGGGGTGGAGGGGCAGAGGGAGAGGGAGAAGCAGACTCCCCACTGAGCAGGGAGCCCAATGCAAGGCCCTATCCCAGGACCCCAAGGTCTATGACCTGCGCCAAAGGCAGATGCTTAACCAACTGAGCCACCCAGGTGTCCCTAAAACATTGTTTTCAATTTAGTGATTGGAAAACTAGTCTCTTGCTTTATTAAACTGTAATTCCTTCATTACTAGTAAGATTGAATATATGTTAATGATCTTTTGGCTGTCATCTGTGAAGTGCCTGGCCAGTTTGCTCATTTGTAGGAGTTCTTTATGTATGGTATGAATTCTTTTTTATTATATATATTGGCAGAGTCTTCTCTGTAACTTGCTTTTAACCCTGTGTATTTTTTTTAAACTGCATTGAAGCCTTTGTGCCTTTTTTCCTTTTATCATTCATGCTTGTCTTTGTAAAGAATCCCCTTTTGGTTTTGTGTTTTCACATAAAAATGAAGGTTATAGAGTTACAGTTAGCATCTGGGGACATACAGGATGGGAGTATGGCCATTTAAATGACTATTAATTGTCATGTGTTGAAACAAAAATTATGGAGTATCATTCTTGAGTATCTTACAAAATTCATAATTGTTAATGGTATAAATTTTTTTTTCACTATTTAGTCTTCATAATTTTCAATGGTAGAGGATTAGCTTTTTCAGTGAGTCACACTGTATGGTTTTACACTTTTTCTTTTGATAAAATATAATGAAATTTGTTTAATTACGGGATTAATTTTTAGCAGTTATTTGTTACAGTCCTGACTATTTTCCAGGCAGGAGTAACAGCTTTTATAATAATAACCTATGCTTATCTGTTTGTGAAAAGGGAAAAAATTATTGCAGATACTTTTTCATGAAAAATTTTGTGCATCGAATATTAAGCAAGTTTTCACGATCATATTATTATTATTATTATTTTTTTAAAGATTTTATTTATTTGACAGCGAGAAACACAGCGAGAGAGGGAACACAAGCAGAGGGAGTGGTAGTGGGAGAAGCAGTCTTCCTGCCGAGCAGGGAGCCCGATGTGGGGCTCGATCCCAGGACCCTGGGATCATGACCCGAGCCGAAGGCAGACGCTTAACGACTGAGCCACCCAGGTGCCCCTCGATCATATTATTTTTAACAGTTGTGAAATTAGGCTTTTTTGCCTGTAGTTCAGTTACTTACATCCTCTGACATTATTTAGCTTATTTTAGTTAATATTTATCCTGTTCAGATTGTAAAACTTGAGAAATTGAGCAGCTTATATTTTATAAAGATAAGTAGTTCTTACTTTGGCTGAAAATATGGGGTTGAGTCACTTTTCCAAATATAATTTCCAGATTCTAAGTTGGAATTTTTTTTTTTTTTTTTTTGCTTTTCACTAAACATTGTCTTAAAAAAAGGAAGAAAAAGGAATCTTGAAGTACAATTCAGTACATCCACAAGTATTTGTCTAATACTTATTGTGCTAGATAGTTAGTGTGCTACCTTAATTAGAGTTTTTGGTATTGGGCCTACAGTGAGAGTGAAGAATATTTTAGTTTTTGTTGAATTCCGTATGAATTAGGAAAGAACAGAGATATTTTTAGGAGTTAGGAAATAAAGGAGGGTTTGGTTCCATTCACATTTTAATCAGAAGTGTTGAAAATGTTGCCCTTGGTAAAAATGTAAGCATAAACCTTTTTTCTAGATATTTGATCATTTATTTTTACATTATTTTAGGTTTCCAGTAATTATCTGCAGGATTCGCCATGACCCCAGCTCTGAGGGAGGCAGCAACAAAGGGTATCTGCTTTTCATCTTTACCAAGTACCATGGAGTCTGACAAGATGCTATGCATGGAAAGTCCAAGAACTGTAGATGAAAAGCTCAAGGGAGACACTTTGTCTCAGATGCTGGGATTTCCAACTCCTGAACCTACTCTTAACACTAACTTTGTGAATTTAAAACATTTTGGCTCTTCTCAGTCTTCAAAACATTATCAGACAGTTCTTTTAATGAGTTCTAATTCTACATTAAATAAATACAGTGAGAATTACAAACAAAGGAAATTAGGGGAACCCAACTGCAATAAGCTGAAAAACATACTGTGTAATGGCAGCAACATTCAGCTTAGTAAAATCTGTCATTCTCATTCTGAAGAGTTCATCAAAAAGGAACTTCTGTCAGATACCACAAGCCAGTGCATGACAGATGTACAAATTATTTTGGATTCAAATATAACCAAAGACACTAATGTAGATAAAGTTCAACTGCAGACCTGCAAATGGTACCAAAAGAGTGCACTTTTGGATAAAGTTACTGATGCTGAAATTAAAAAGGGTTTATTGCACTGTGCTCAAAAGAAAATTGGGCCTGGCCACTCAAATGTGCCTATTAGTTTCTCAGTTGCTGAAAAAGAGGAGGAAGTGAATGCTCGTTTACTTCATTGTGTAAGCAAACAGAAAATTTTACTTAGCCAGGCTAGAAGAACTCAGAAACATTTGCAGATGCTTCTGGCAAAGCATGTTGTTAAGCACTATGGTCAACAAATGAAATTTTCTCTGAAACATCAACTCCCCCAAATGAAGATCTTTCATGAACCTACCACAGTTTTGGATAGCAGTTTACCTAAATGCACTGAAATTAAGCCAGAAGTCAACATGGTGACTGCAGAGAATAAGTTGTGGAGGGATACGAAAAATGGCTTTGCACGGTGTACAGCTGCAGAAATCCAAAGATTTGCACTGTCAGCTACAGGGCTGTTGTCTCATGTTGAAGAAGGTCTGGATTCTGATGCAACTGATAGCAGCTCTGATGACGATTTGGATGAATGTACCATTAGAAAAAATGTGGCAGTGTAAGTGCAAAATTATTATTAGACCTTTTACTGTTCTGTGTATGGCAGCAATTTTATCTATATTTCATGATACCTTAAAAGGAAATAGATTTTCTAAAATTTTAATGCCATTATCTTTAAGGTATAAAACTTTGGTGAATTTTTAAAATATTTTGTTAAGCTATTGTGTGTGAATATATACATACTATTTAAAAATAAGTTATTCAACTGCTCTATTTAGGAAAAACCATATAGGGATAATGAAAAACCATATAGGGGTAATAATACTTCTTTAGCTAGAAGTAAGCATTTCTCCCATTCTTGAATAGAATAGGCTATAGACAAGGCTTAAGATTTTTAGCCAATACATATAACCAAAATTCAAAAAATTTAGTCTGCACTTGAGGAGCCCATACTGGCTTTAGGCTTTAGAAGTCATCAGTTGAGAGTATATATAAGTTGATCTACTCCTTTTTTTTTTTTTTTTTTTTAAACTACATTATGTATATATTCATTGAGTTCATACCTTTCAGCTCGGTCTTTACCAACTTAGTCAATTTTGGGTGGATTAGTATAACCAAAACAAAATTATAATGTCAGCTAGTAGATACCTATTGAATGCTTATTATGTGCTGGACCTTGGGGATTCTGTTGTGGGGGAAATATCCATAGTCTCTACTCTCTTGAGAATCTACTTCAAACAAAACAAAACAAAAACAAAGATAAAGTAGTTTTATGTATCACACTGTGTTAATACTCCAGAATAGCCCTATCTGATAGAATTTTTCTGAGATGATAAAAATGTTCTATAAAATGTTCTATCCTTGTTATCAAATAGCCTCATGTGGCTATTGAGCAATTGAAATGTGGCCAATGTAACTGAGGAACTGAATTTTTAAAATTTATTTAATTTGAATTAAGTTTTTAAAGTTTATTTATTTGTTTATTTAAAGATTTTATTTATTTGACAGAGAGAGAGCACAAGTAGGCAAAGCAACAGACAGAGAGTGAGGGTGAGGGAGAAATGGTCTCTGCTGAGTAGGGATCCTGATGAGGGTCTCGATCCCAGGACCCTGTGATCATGACCTGAGCCCAAGGCAGCTGCTCAACTGACTGAGCCACCCAGGTGCCCTAGAATTAAGTTTTTTTAAATAGCCAGATAGAACATACTTTTTAATCTAGCTTTAAGGAATCTGTTAATGTTCCTAACTTGATGCAAAATACTGTGTGTGTATTTTGGGAGGAAAAAGTCCATCATTTTTATCAAATTGTCAAAGATGAATGAGAATTATTACAGAATTAGAAGCTGAACACATTAATTTTTACTAATAAATAGAAGGTCAGTATATCAATTTCTGTGGTAAAGAATAAAATGTAAAACAAAGTAGGCATTCTAGTCTTTTGGTGTTCTGTTATTACTGTTTGAAATGTGTTTGTATGTGGGAGCTAATATTGAGCATGTATTTTTTTCTGACTGGTGTGATATTTACATATGATATATTATTTAATCCTTTCAACAGCCATGGGAGGTGATTGTTGTTATCCTTATTTAATTTAAGAAAAAATAGTCTTTGCATGGCTAAGTAACTTGCCGGTGGTCAAAAGCCAAGTAATTGATGGAGCTAGGATTGTTGTCCATGTGTGGAAGCCTTCTAACCAATGTTCATGCTGTTGGGCCATGCAGCTTTATCAACATATCATTCATTGATGCTTAAAGCCACAAGAATTATTAAGCACATGTGCTCTGAAAGAAGTCCAGAAATTTATCAATTTTTATATTTATATAATGCTTTTGAAGAAATTGAATTTTATAAAATTTAGTAGGTAAATTTAGTAAATTACTTCTCTTTTGTTGTTGAGGACAGCTAATGGGCAGTTTTGTCTCTTTTAATCATTGATCTCCTTTAGTACTTAATCTGCCATACAGTTTATCATTAAATCATATTTTGCCCTATATTATTTGCTTATATATGTATTAGTCTTAATAACCCAACACCTAGGAAGGATGGAAACCTTAAAAAAAAATCTTACATACCAAGCATATAATTACTGATGGTCAAGATATTTTAAGATTTGCATTTATTCCTTGAACTTAGAGAACACTAATTTTGGACATTTATGTAAAACATACACAAATAGGGAGATTCAAAGTATTAAAAATTTTTAATATAAAAGATCAAGCGATATACATCTCATTTCTTTTCTTGTCAGTTTTGCCAGTTTACTGATGAAAATTGAAGTAAAGTAGCCTGGAAAAAAATTGGGTTCACGCTTGGAAAATTTATTTCTCATTCTATCTTTCTTTCTTATATAATCAGTTGGAAGGTTCAGGAACACCAGACATGCATTTTAGGAAAATAATGAATCTAAGAAGTTTAATGTTAAGATACAATATATATTTTTAGCCTCTTGCATTATTGACCATTTAATATTAGGATGCCTTAGTTGTTAAGGTTCGTATCTATATTTCTAGATTCTCAGGTTACACTCATCAATTCAAATCAGTAATACAAAATTCTTATAATAACTTTGAATTCTTTAGTTCACTGAATTATTTGATAATTGTTTAGGTTTTTGTGTTTGTTTTTGCTATTTGAACTCTCTTTTCATTTCCTGGTTTTATATGCCTCCTGCAAAATTGGATATTAACTGTTTTGAATATTTTTACTAATATGACTAGATTTCTTATGGGAAAGATTGTTTCTCAACATTTTATTAATTTTGAAGCTTACTGAATTTTAAGAATTACACAGCTTTTAAGTATTTGTATCTTTTGATGGGAATGTAAAAATGGTTTCTGTTTTTTTTAAATGAATTCTGTCTCAGGTTAAGTTCTCAATAATTTAATACATTTATTCTGATAGAAGTTTGTTTTTAAGTTTATTTTTAATTTTTTTAAGTCTATTTTTCTTTCCTTTACATTTGTGGAAATTGATTTTTCAAATGTAGATGAATATTTTTAATGAATGAAGTTCAGAGTTAAACCTTAAGTATAAAATAGGTAAAAATATACATTTTGTGGACCTAAATTTTTAAGTGAGTGCTAACACAATTTCATTATCGGGCGCCTGGGTGGCTCAGTGGGTTAAAGCCTCTGCCTTCGGCTCAGGTCATGATCTCAGGGTCCTGGGATTGAGCCCCGCCTCGGGCTCTCTGCTCAGCAGGGAGCCTGCTTCCCCCTCTCTCTGTCTGCCTCTCTGCCTACTTGTGATCTCCCTCTCTCTGTGAGATAAATAAATGTAAAAAAAAAAAAAAATTCATTATCTCTACTGAATATGAATAGACTTCTCAATTTATTTTATTTATTTATTTTTTAAAAAGATTTTTATTTATTTATTTGACAGAGATCACAAGTAGGCAGAGAGAAAGGGGGAAGCAGGCTCCCCACTGAGCAGAGAGCCCCATGTGGGGCTCAATCTCAGGACACTGAGATCATGACCGGAGCCGAAGGCAGTTGCCAACCAACTGAGCCACCCAGGGGCCCCTAGACTTCTCAATTTAATTATAAGGTCTACAGTGGCAAATACTACAGTTGACCTCAACTTAACTTTAATTAACTTAAGAGCAAATACTACGTTTTCTGTCATTGTATACCCACTGCCTAGCATTGTCTACTTTTTAGTGTTGAGTTTTTTTTATTTGTTGACTAAATGATTTTTTCTGTATTTGAATATGCAGTTTTGATGATACAAAAATTGGGTTTTGCAATCTATGAAATTTTTCTCCATATATGTTTATCCTTTCTTCTTCCATTCTGTAGTTTATTTTTACTTTATTGTCCCACTTTCTTTCTTTGTCTCTAGTACTAAACTGGCCGTAAGATGTATCTTACACGTCTTAGAACCAGTGTGAGTATGTGTTCAGTGAACGAATGAATGAATGAAATACAACATGACAAAATATAGACCTTTAAAAGTAACTATTTTAATATTTAACATTTGTAACTTTTAAAAATTAGTAAGTAAAATGTATTATATTTGTCTTAAAAATCTTAACATTATATTATAAATGCTTTCTATTACTTTTTTTTTTTTAAACCCTGATAAAAACAAATTCCTTCATTTTGGTTAGGAAATTTAGCTGTGAAGGAATATAATGATTTTAGGAAATTGAAAAGCACTAACATTAGCCCTTACCATTACCATTACCATTATTTATTTTTATTTTTAAAAGATTTTATTTATTTATTGGACAGAGAGAGTGCGTGCATAAGCAGGGAGAGCAGCAGGCAGAGGGAGAGGAAGAAGCAGGCCCCCACAGAGCAGGGAGCCCAATGTAGACTTGATCCCACAACCCTGGGATCATGACCTGAGCTGAAGGCAGACACTTAACTGACTGAGCCACATAGGCACCCACCATTGGTATTTTAATTATATATTTGACTTGCCTCTTTACCCTTCAAAAAATGTAGGCAGTGGATTAATTCATAATGCCATTACTAATTCTCTTAAAAATAACTTTTTTTTTTTTTTAAAAGATTTTTATTTATTTGACAGAGAGAAACACAGCGAGAGAGGGAACAGCAGCAGAGGGAATGGTAGCAGGAGAAGCAGGCTTCCCGCAGAGCAGGGAGCCCGATGCGGGGCTCGATCCCAGGACGCTGGGATCATGACCTGAGCTGAAGGCAGATGCTTAACGACTGAGCCACCCAGGTGCCCCTTAAAAATAACTTTTGGTTGAGAGACTAGTGTGCATTAGAAAAAATCTTTTAAAGCCATTTTTCTTAGGAAAGAAAAATGGGATTTTAGAGTTTTTGTAGGTTTGAGATATAATCCTTATACCATAATAAGAATAGAATCACTCCCTGTGTCTGTTCTTTTGGAGAAGCAGCATGGGTTTTAGACCTCCTTGTGCTATAGTCATGGCTTTCTCTGTGACCCTGAGCAAAGATTAATATTATTTTTTTAAGAGTTTTTTTTTTTTAAAGTAATCTCTATACCCAATCTGGGGCTTGAATTCACTACTCTGAGATCAAGAGTCACATGCTCTTCTGACTGAGTAAGCCTGGTGCTCTGAGGTTAATGTTATTCTTAAGCCTTTGAATCAGATTCGTCTTTGATCTACCTTAAAGAGTTCTTTATATTTAATATATTTATTTCATTATATTTAATGAAACATTAAATATAAAGTGTCTATACATAATGTACTGATTTGAAAGCTAATAAGGAATGTCTTATCAAGCAATTAACTATTGTGAGAGACTGGAGCTTAATTATTCCATGAGAAACTTGGGGAGCCAGTGTAAAATACATGCCTGAGTTAATTTGAGAGGTGAGGAAACTGGTGTATTTGTACAGCAGGTGATCAGTTACTAGGTGAAGACTACTTTTTGGTTGTGTCAGTTCCTTTACCCTTTTGTTCTGCCACTTGGGTGACAAAGCAGGCTCAAATAATGATACAAAAGCCCTAGGTCAAAGAAATGCAGGTGCTGACATTCGGAAGTCAGGTCTTTGTGTGCTGAACCAGTGTCAGGGGATCTAGGTGGGTCACTGACAGACTCTGCTACAATTATGTTCCCTTTCATCTAGTGGTAAAACCTTAGAGTTCTAACATTTCATCTGGGAAACGATCAATTACTTTCATCCAGGGTGCATATGGGAAAACTCACAGATTTTGACACAGACGTATTCTGGTCTTCCAAGGTTGTAAAAAAGGAAGAAACATGGTTGAGTCTTGTTTTATTTGAAGTAAACTGACAGTATCTTCCAAATTACCCAGGTTTTTTGGGTGTGGAGAGAAAAGTCTCTTTGTTTCCCCAAATTAGTCCTCATATATTCAAATTTCTTTGAGTTTTTACTTTGGTGTTAATTGGCAGTCTTTTTTTTTTTTTTTTTTTAAGAATTTATTTATTTGAGAGAAGGAGAGAGAGCATGAATGGGGTAGAGGTGCAGAGGGAGAGGGAGAAGAAGACTCCCCGCTGAGCAGGGACCCTGCTTGATCCCAGGATCCTGGGATCATGACCTGAGCCAAAGGTAGTCACTTAACTGATTGAGCCACCCTGGTGCCCCACTCACCAAGAAAGGAGAGAACTGTTGATGTGTAGTTGGAAGCTCTCAGATTAATCTTTCTAGATTGAAAGAAAATGTGTAATTTCTTACAGACCTACAGAAATGAATACTTAACAGTTTTCCTTGTGCTTTCCTATTTTGTCAGTGGAAAGGAAAAGAAGTGAAAAAAAAAAATCAGATGATGAATTTCCCTTTGAGGAATTGGATAAATAGGAGTATGAACTCATTGTGACACTGAGAGTAAAAAGACTAATAATATTTCATTAATTGTAAATAAAAGTACCTTTATATTTATATAATGTGAAGTTGACAAATTATTTTTTGTATTTATTTTTAAATTCTCTAGACTTCAGAAATAGATGAGAAAAGTCTGGTTTTGTTATACTTTATTTGAATGGGAAACAGAAAAAGTTGAATGAAAAACAGTCCTAGAGAAATTGCAATGATGGTTGAGGGAGAGTTTTTTTTACAGAAGAGCAGAAATTCAAGTGCAATTGCAAAATGGAGTAATAACTACAAAATGGTAAAGAAATACTTTATATTGTGGTGTATGGACATTGTTGAGGAAAGTAGTACTTCAATGAAAATAAGCTCATTATTACATGTATATTTTTTAACTAATAAATTTTATTTTAGAGCAGTTTTAGGTTCACAGCAAAATTGAGTAGGAAGTATAGAGAATTCCATATATTCCCGGTCCCCTAACATGCATAAGTTCCCCCATTATTGATATCCCCTAACACAGTGGTACTGTATAGACACATCATTATCACCCAAAGACCGTAGTTTACAGTAGGGTTCAGTTTTGGTGTTCTACAGTCTGTGGATTGGATAAATGTATATGACATATATCTACCATTGTAGTATCATACAGAGTAGTTTCACTGCCCTGCAGATCCTCAGTGTTCTACCTCTTTATCTTTCCCTCCCTCCAATCCCCGACAACCACTGATCTTTTTACTGTCTCCATAGTTTTGCCCATTCTAGAGTCACAGGGTTGGGATCATACAGTGTGTAGCCTTCTCAGATTGCCTTCTTTCTCTTAGTAAATATGCATTTAAGTTTTCTTGATGTCTTTTCCTGACTTGATAGCATATTTCTAGTGCTGAATAATATTCTATTGTCTGGATGTACCACAGTTTACTTAATCTATTTGCTTGTTGAAAGATGTCTTGGTTACTCTCAGGTTTTGGAAATTATGAATAAAACTGCTATAAATATTTATGTGCAGGTTTTGTGTGGACATAAATTTTCAGTTTACTTGGGTAAATACCAAGAAGTGCAATTCCTGGATTGTATGGTAAAAGAGTATATTTAGTTTTGTAAGAAGTTGACAAACTTTGTTCCAAAGTGGCTGTACTATTTTGCATTCCAACCAACAATGAATGAGATTGCTATTGCTCCACACCTTTGTCAGCATTTGATGTTAGTGTTGGATTTCGGTTATTCCACTGGATATATAGTGGCATCTTACTGTTGCTTTAATTTGCAATTCTATAATGACATGCAATGTTGAACATTTTTTTATATGCTTACTTACCATATCTGTATGTTCTTTGGTGAGGTGTCTGTTTAGGTCTTTGCCTATTTTTTAATTGGGCTGTTCATTTTATTATTTTTGAGAAATAGGTTATAAACAGAACTGATTGGGATTTTATTGAATAAATTGGAAAAACCTGAATTATTAACAATATTGAGTCTTTGAACATGGAATATCTATTTACTTAGTTCTTTGATATCTTTCTTTCTTTCTTTTTTTTTTTTAAAGATTTTTATTTATTTATTTGACAGAGAGAGAGAGATCACAAGTAGGTAGAGAGGCAGGAAGAGAGAGAGGGGAAAGCAGGCTCCCCACTGAGCAGAGAGCCCGGTGCGGGGCTCGATCCCAGGACCTTAGGATCATGACCTGAGCCGAAGGCAGAGGCTTGACCCACTGAGCCACCCAGGTCCCCTCTTTGATATCTTTCATCAGAGTTTTATAGTTTTTCTCATATGGATCTTGCATATATTTTGAAAGACTTATACCTAAGTGTTTCATTTATGGGTGTACTAATATAAATGCTAATACGTTTTTAATTCAAATTCCACTTGTACTTCCACTTGTACATTGCTGGTATATAGGAAAGCAGTTGACTTTTGTATATTAACTTTGTATCCTGCAATCTTACTATAATCACTTACTAGTTGGAGGGGTTTTTGTGTGTAATTCTTTTGGATTTTTTCTATGGATGATCATGTCATCTGTGAGCAAGAAGTTTTATTTCTTCCTTACACATCTTGAGTATCTTTTATTTACTTTTCTTTTTCTATTAGCTGGAGTTTCTACTATGATGTTGAAAAATGAGAAGTCGGGGGGATATTGCATTGTTCCTAAACTTAGTGGGAAAATTTCTGGTTTCTCGCCATTAAAAGTATGATGTGACTGTAGGTGGTTGGTAGATTATCAGGTTGAAATTCTCTGTATTCCTAGTTAACTGAGAGTTTGTTTTGTTTTGTTTTTTAGTATAACTGAGAGTTTTTATCCTGCATAGTATTTTGAATTTTGTGAAATGGTTTTTGTGTATCTAGTGATAAAATGATGTGATGGATTTTGTTAATTGATTTTTGAATATTGAGCTAGTCTTGCATACCTAGGATAAATCACACTTGGTCATGTTATGTAAGTCTTTTTATACATTGTTGAATTTAATTTGCTAATACTTTGTTGAGGATTTTTGCAGCTATCTCCATGAGAGATAATGATCTTTAGTTTTCTTATAATGTCTTTGGTTTTGATATTAGGGTAATGCTGGTCTCAAAGAATGAGTTAAGAAGTAGTCTCTCTGCCTCTATCATCTGAAAGAGATGGTAGAGGATTGGTAAAATTTCTGCCTTAAATTTTTAGTAGAATTTACCAGTGAACCCATTTAGGTGTGGTACTTTCTCTTTTGGAAGGTAATTATTATTATTATTTTTTTAAAGATTTTATTTATTTGACAGAGAGAGATCACAAGTAGGCAGAGAGGCAGGCAGAGAGAGAGGGGGAAGCAGGCTCCCCACTGAGCAGAGAGCCCAATGCAGGGCTGGATCCCAAGACCCTGAGATCATGCCTGAGCCAAAGGCAGAGGCTTTAACCCAATGAGCTACCCAGGCGCCCCTCTTCTGGAAGGTTATTAATTATTAATCCAATTTCTTTACTTTTTTTAAAGATTTTTATTTATTTGAGAGGGGGAGAGAGAGGAAGTAAGAGGGAGAGGGAGAGAGAATCTGAGGCAAACTCCACGCTAAACTCAGAGCCTGATGTGGGGCTTGCTCCCATGATCAGGAGATCTCATGACCTTAGCTGAAACCAGGAGTCGGATTCTTAATAGACTCAGCCACCCAGGCACCCCTGATCCAATTTCTTTAATAGATATAGGGCTATTAAGGTTGTCTATTTCTTCTTTTTTAAAAAATTTATATATATATATATATATATTTATATATTTTATTAATAACAAACCAGGAGTATTTTTTTACATGTTTTTATTTATTTATTTATTTATTTATTTATTTATTTATTTATTTATTTATTTGCAGTTAGTTAACATATACAGTGTAATACTAGTTTCAGGTGTATAGTATAGTGATTTAGCACTTCCACATAATACCCAGTGCTCATCACCTATTTAATTCACCCCCCCCACCCACCTCCCTGTCTATTTCTTCTTATATGAGTTTTGGCAGATTGTACATTTCAAGGAATTGGCCCATTTCACCTAGGTTATCACATTTTTGGACTTAAGAGTTGTTCAATATTCTTTTATTATCCTTTTAATGTCCATAGGATCTGTAGTGATAGTGCCTCTTTCATTTCTAATATTAGGAATTTGTGTCATCTTTTTTTTCTATTTAGTTTGGCTAAAGACTGATTTTATTGATCTTTAAGAAGACCCATATTTTCATTTTGTTGATTTTCTCAGTTTTGTATTTTCACCTTTACTGATTTCTCTAGTTTTTTTTTTTAAATTAATTTTTATTAACATGTATTATTTGCCCCAGGGTACATGTCTGTGAATCGTCAGGCTTACACATTTCACAGCACTTAACAGCACATACTCTCCCCAATGTCCATAACCCAGCCACCCCATCCCTACCCCCCCGCCTCCCAGCCACCCTCAGTTCGTTTCGTGAGTCTAGAAGTCTCTTATGGTTTGTCTCCCTCCCCATCCCTTCCTGTTTCATTTCTCTCCCCCACCCCCCCAAACTCCCTCCTTGCCTCTCAAATTCTTCATATCAGAGAGATCATG
>JAQQSY010001892.1:0-14047 GCA_028646535.1 Procyon lotor
GATGCATTCCTGGAAACCTATATACTTCCAAGACTGAAACAGGAAGAAATTGACAACCTGAATAGACCAATATCTAGTAATGAAATTGAAGCAGTGATCAGAAACCTCCCAAAAAACAAGAGCCCAAGACCTGACAGATTCCCTGGGGAATTCTACCAAACATTTAAAGAAGAAATAATACCTATTCTCTTGAAGCTGTTTAAAAAAATAGAAACAGAAGGAAAACCTACAGACTCTTTCTATGAAGCCAGCATTACCCAGATCCCCAAACCAGACAAAGACCCCATCAAAAAGAAGAATTTCAGACCAATATCCCTAATGAATATGGATGCCAAGATTCTCAACAAGATCCTAGCTAATAGGATCCAACAGCACATTAAAAAGATTATTCATCATGACCAGATGGGATTTATCCCTGGGACACAAGGGTGGTTCAATATTCACATATCATTCCAAATAGAATGTAATTTCTATGACTTTTTTGTTTGCAATTTATCCTGGTGGTTAAAACTGGCTCATAGCAAATGCTCAATATTTTGTTTTATGGAAGAAATTATAGGAATGGAAGATGAAGAGAGTACATGCCTCAACTACTGAAGTTATAAGAAAGTTATATGTGTTTTATTTGTGCCCATCAGCTGGGCAAGTCAGTAAAATTCAATAATGAATGCTGATGTAAAATCCAAAAGCCGTTTGTTGGAGGGTCAAAGAAACCAGAGCAGAGAACTGGGAGCAATAGACTTGGTCTCAGAAATGGAATTTAAAGCAAGAGATTAATTAAAGTTTCCCATTAGAGAAGATTATTTGAGTTCTGTGTATTGGTCAGATGGGCCAGATTATGCTGCACTAACAAACTACCCCAGTGCACAGGGTCTTGAACAAGAAAGATTTATTTCTAATTCACAATACATGGTTAATACACGATCAATGATTCGTGGTACTCAGCTGAGAACTCTATCACCTTCACTCCAGAACCCAGACTAATGGAGTAGCAACTATCAGGACCCCTGCTAGGGGCACTAGGAAATTTGATTCTACCATCTGCCTGGCAGACAGAGAACTGGTAACAGTGGTGAATAGCACTCATGGTTACTAGCTTCGACGCAGCTATTACATTTCTTGCTCTCTACCACAAGTTGGTTTTATAGGGTAACAACAAATCATGTGAATTTTACAGAAATTCAACATAAAGTCATTGTTCATATTTATCCAAGCACAAGCATTTTCCCCTTTTCCCATCATTCTCACCTCTCTTCCTTCTACTTCTTCAGTGGGATCCCTAATCATCTCAGAAAGATTTAATGACAAAAAGGAAGACTAACTAATCATTTGTTTGAATCCTTTTTAGTATTTATTTATATTTATACACTCAACATATTTAGAACACACTTACTATTTACCAATAGAACTTCGTCATTGTAAAACATTACTCAGAACAGCTTATAATTTCAACTCAATTTCAATTTAAACAAGATAATGATGTGGTAAACCAAAAACACTAGTGTGAGGAATCCAAATTTCTAATCATAACCACTTGTTCCAGATATAGTAGCTGAAAAAAATAGTTTTAATATTAATATTAGATTTCTGAGAATAACTTCCATTGCCAAAGTCTAATTATGTTGGTCAAACCAAATCATATTAAACTAAATCTCTAACAAACAGATTAGTTTACAGTATAATCCTGGTATCTGTTGAATCATAGTTGCAAGACACAACAAAAGCATCATTCCATACTCTTTGGCTGTTACTAGGCAGTAAACAGAAATAAGAACTGGATCATATTTCAGATAATTTAAATAATGTGAACAGAGAACAGGAATTCTACTTATACTCCAGAGATTTTGTGAACTTTATTAAACAACTGAATAATTCAGTTCTCCCCTACACTAGAGTTTCTTTAACTTCATTCTGTGTGCATGTATTTGTCCTCTGGCAAGTATGTGAGAGTGTGTGTATGCACATGCACACATGTGTTGTTACTTTACTTCTCACCAAAAGCCTTGAAGTAGACCAGAACAATGATGGCAACTTTAGGAGGCTGGAAAATTAAGCTGAAGAAAGAGGACTGATTACATGGAAAATCTTTTTTTTTTTTTAAAGATTTTATTTATTTATTTGACAGAGAGAGAGAGATCACAAGTAGGCAGAGAGGCAGGCAGAAGAGAGGGGGAAGCAGGCTCCCTGCTGAGCAGAGAGCCCAATGTGAGGCTTGATCCCAGGACCCTAAGATCATGACCTGAGCTGAAGGCAGAGGCTTTAACCCACTGAGCCACCCAGGCACCCCTGATTACATGGAAAATCTTTTGGGAAATCCTAGAAAGAGGAAAATCAGCTTCTTTTATTTCATATTTTTCTCTATCATTCGTCCAGTACTTCTTCTGTGTGAGACACTATTATGGGAACCAAAGATACACAGTAAATAAAATAAGAAAGGTCTCTGCTCTCATGGAGTTTATATTCTGGTTGGTGGAGGTGGGGGCAAACAGCCCATATAAATAAATACAGGAATATCAGACCATGACAAACACGATAAAGAAAATAAAGCAGAACAATAAATATGACCAAGAATGACTATGATTAGGAGATGTTTTAGATATGGTCATCAGTGAAGGATTTGAGGGATTTGAATTGAGGCCCAACGATGGGAGGGAGGCAGCTTTGCTAAAGATCACTCTGACAGGAAGGAAGGGCTGGTGTAAAGCCTCTGAAGCAGGGATGAGCCTGGCCTATTAAAGGAAATTCTGATAGAAGAAAACACATACCTACTCATATCCTGGTGAAAAATGTGAATTCAAAGGATAAACAGAAAATCTTATAAGCTTCAGAACAAACAGGTATCTCATAGGAAAGATACTGGGGCTGACACAGAAGTTCTCATTTCCTACATAAATGCTAAGAGATAGTGGGGTGACACAGCATTCTGAGGTAAAAGGATCACTCCTCTGTGAAGACAAAGGAAAGTCAGTTTCAGCACAGGAAGACCCAGAAAACTTCTCTTCTATACCTCCTTTATTAAAAAAAAGTTACACAAAGAAATAGTCTGGTGAAATTATAATGAATCAGAATAAAAACCATAAGAAACAGAAAGATATAGTATAAAAGAAAAAGCAGTGAGCTGTGAACCCAGTAAAACTTACTGTTGGGTATAAGTGATAAAGTAATTCTAATATTTAATATTTAATATTTAATATTTAAAGCAATTGTTAAGGAAAGATTCTTAACTACAACAGACCATGTTTAAACATTTTAATTTCAAACTGGAATTAAAAATACAGATTATTTCAACTAAACCTAGACGTTGGAAAAAAAAACAGAAAAAGAAGAAATAAGTAAGGAATGTTTACCTTTTCATCTTTACAGTTATGGGGGAGGTTTCAGATATAGTACAAATTTTTATTTTGCTTGAGAAACATAGTTACAAGATGATTACTAAAATGTTGACATATCCACCAGTAGAACAGATTCAGGATATATAATTTCCAAACATCTAGAGAGGGGAAAAGAGGAATAAACAAAGTATAGTAAAAAGGCAAGGCTATGCATGTGTGGAAGCAGGGGTACATGGAAAAATCTCTGTATCTTTCCTTCAATTTCACTGTAAACCTAAAATTGCTCTAAAAATACATAGTCTTAATTTTTTAATAGAGGAAAAAATAAATCTTTAAAAGTGAAAGCATAATATATGATTCCAATTATATGACAATGTGGAAAAGGCAAACTATAGAGACAATAAATAAATAAGTGGTTGTGGGGGCTTGAGGTTGCGGGGAGAGAAGTATAGTTAAGAGGGAAGGAGGAACAGATGGAGCATAGCAGATTTTTAGGTCAGCAAAACATTCTATAGGGTACTATAATGGAACTATATGACGTCATGAATCGGCCAAAACCCATAACTATACAACAGAGTGAACTCTAATGTAAACTATGGGCTTTAGTTAATAATAATGTATTGATATTTACTCATGAATTATATTAAATGTACCAGACTTGTATAAGATGTTAAAATTGGGGAAACTGTGGGGAGTGGAGAGGTAGAGGAGAAAGGGTAAATAGGAGCTCTCAGTGCTTTCTGCTTAATTTTCCTATAAACCTAAGAATGCTTTAAAAATGTAAAGTCTACTAATACAGAAAGCATGATAAATCCGGTAAGAGTCGAGGGAAAAAAATCAAGAAAGCATTATAAACATAAAACAAAAAACCTAAAATACGATGGCAGAAACTAGACCAATCATACCAGCAGTCAAAACAAATGTGGATCAGTTAAAGGCATATATAATAGAAGCAATGAAGTCTAGCTATATGTTTATAAGAGACACCTAAGTCAAATGAGATATAGAAGGAAATAAATTAGAATCTAACCAAACTAATGCAAGGAGAAAGAAAACAGAAGTGACTTCAAGAAAAAAAATTAACTGGATTGAAAGAACAGTTATTAATCAGAATTACAACCCACCAAAGTAGCATAACAATCACAAACATTTTTGCATCAAGTGACATTGCTTTAAATTGAATAGCTAGAAGAATGATGAAGTGTGATATATCCACCATCATATTTGGAGATTTTAACATATCTCTCAGAATTTGAATGAGTTTTCAGGAAAAAAAAAAAAAAGACAGATAAGAATACAGAGGAGAGAAAGAATCCAGTTATTATTTTTTACCTCAAAGCTATATATGAAAATTTTCATCAGTAAACATACTTTTTTTCAACTACTTATGGAAAATATTTCCTTTTATGGAAAATGTACTGTATTTTAAGCCACAAAGATAATCACAGTAATTATGGAAGAAAAATAGTATAAAATCATAATGAAACGAAGTAGAAATAAACATACTAATAAAGTCAGGATCATAAACCAGTATAAAATATAGATATTCAAATATATTATAAATCTAGAGAAATTAAAAGTGTTTGATACTGGCAATGACAAGATAGATCAATAGGACAGACCAGAAAGTCAATAGAACAGACCAGAAAGCCAATAAAAAATTAAAAAATAAAATAAAATAAATATAAAATAAATATAAAATATAATACAATATAAAATAAAAATTAAAAAAGTGATATTTCAAATCAGTTGAGATAATAGATTCATTAAATCATGTTTTACAATTTATTATAGCCATTTCAGGGAAATAATTGGATTATTTCTTCACCCTTTACTTCAAAATAAATTCTATTCAGACCATCAGTTTAAACATCAAAAAATGAAATGACAAAAGAGGAAAAATATGGCAATTAAAAAATAATCTTAGGGTAGGGAAGGAGTTAAGATGGCAGAGTAGTAGGGACCCTATACTTTCCTTTTCCCTTGAACACAGCTAGGTAAATATCAAATCAATCTGAACACCCAAGAAATCAATCTGAGGACCAAGAGAACAAACTGCACAACTAGAGGTAAAAAAAAAAAAAAAATGACCATATTGTGGACGGTAGGAGGTACCTTCTTTGCTCCAAAGGCAGAAATCAGAGACATGATTTGAGGGAGAAAAGAACCATGGGTGCTCACAGGGAAAGGAGCACTGATCATGGAGAGAGGAGAGAGAAAGAAAAAGCAGTGCATAAGGGATTTCATGAGAAAAATACTTCTCTAAGACCACTCACTGGGAAAATAAGCAGGACTGATTATCTTGAGTTTTTTCCAACAGCAGAGCTCAAGGACTGAAGTTTTAGAAATCCATGTTGTGGTCAGAGTGGAGCCCAGCAGGTGAAAAGGTGCTCTTGTGGAGGAGGCAGAGGCCTGGGAGTGGGGAGTGTGCTCTGAGGACGCTGGGTCATGCTGGAAGAGACAGTTCCCCTTCTTGCAGTACACTTGGGAGAGCCTGTGGGTGCCACTGCACTGCCTAGTTCCTTAGCATAGGGGCAGAGACATCTGCTGAGGGCCACTCACTTAGAAACTGGCTTTTTGCTGCGCTTTACTATAAATTCCAACAGTACCACACTTTTTTGTGAAGACTCTTCTGTGACAAACCAGAACCAGCCCCAGCATGGGGAGACACTCCTCCAGAGGATCAGCCAGGTCCAAGCTGTACCAGGTCCCCAAAATTTGGAGTTTTGAAACCCAGCCACATGCCTGAAATAAAACACAAGTGTGCAGCACTGACAGTTGGGCAGATGGCCCAGACACAGACAGGGTGAAGGCAAGGATCTGAAGGATTCCTGGGACACATGAGGGGAGATTGTTCACTCTTCTGTGAGGGCTTCCCAGACAGTGGCAGGCATGAACTCCCCTCTCTGGGGGAGAGGGCTATCTGATGCTATTCTTACTCCCACCCATCAACACGGTCAGACTTCAGTAAGCAGCAAGGCACCCCACACAGGAGATCTGAGCACCAAGTCGTGCCCCCTCTGTGCCCTGCAGATGCTTCTGTACTAGAGTGAGTATGCTTGAGAGTCAGAGCAGCAGTGGGCCCCTCCCTCAGAAGACCAGCACAAACTTCCTTGCTTACACCAAATCTAATGACCATGGAGTGCTACAAAGCTTCAGCTCTAGTGGAAATAGGATCAGGCCTATTTTAACAAGCAGACCAGAGCACAACTACTTAAAATTCCCCCATACACTGGATAAGGTCCAAACACTCCCCACTGCGGGGCAAGAAGAAACCTGCAAAGGACTGACCTGAGGGAAAAAGCAACCAAAACACAATAGCAGAGTGCACACAGCATACATGAGAAACAATTCCTGAAGCACCAGGCTCTAGACAAAAATATATGACCTTTTCTTAATAAAACCAGTACTCACAGGAGCAGGAAATATAATAGGCTTTCCTAACACAAAGAAGAAGACAGAGACCTACACAAAATGCCAAGACAGAGGAATTCATCCCAAAAGAAAGAACAAGAAAAGGTCATGGCCAGTGATTTAACTGAAACAGATATAAGTAAATGCCTGATCCAGAATTTAAAAATCAATCATAAGGTACTAGCAAGGCTTTAGAAAAGCATAAAAAGCACTAGGGAGCCTCTTACCATAGAGATAAAAGACCTAAAAACTAGTCAGATCGAAATAAAAAATGCTATAATGAAGATGTGAAACCAACTGGATGTAATGGCCACAAGGATAGAAGAATCAGAGGAATGAATAAGTGATATAGAAGATAAAATCATGGAAAATAATAAAGCTGAAAAGAAGAGGGAAAGAAAATTATTGAATAGCAGATGTAGACTTAAGGAAATCAGCAACTCCATAAAGCACAATAGCATTCATATCATAGGAGTCCCAGGAGAAGAAGAGAGGGATATGGGGTAGAAGGTTTATTTGAGCAAATTATAGCTGAAAACTTCCCTAATCTGGGGAAGGAAACAGACATCTAAGTCCAGGAGGCACAGAGAACTTCTATCAAAATCAACAAAAGCAGGCCAATACCATATATATTTGACTATATATCTATAGTCAAATTTGAAAAATATAAGGAAAAAATTCTGAAAGCAGCAGGTGAAAAGAAATACCTAACTTATAAGAGAAGACCAATAAAGTTAACAACAGACCTCTCCAAAGAAACTTGGCAGACTAGAAGGAAGTGTCATGATATATTCAACCTGCTGAATGGGAAAAATATGCATCCAAGAATATTCTCTCCAGCAAGGCCATCATTCAGAATAGGAGAGATAGTGTTTCCCAGGTAAACAAAAACAAATGGAGTTTCCTGAACACTAAACCTCCAACCCTGCAAGAAATATCAAAGTGAACTGTTTGAGTAAAAAAGAAAGACCAAAAGTGACAAAGACTAGAAAGGAACAGACAAAATCTTCAGAAACAATGATTTAACAGGCGATAAAAAGGCACTAAATTCATATCTATCAATAATTATTCTGAATATAAATGGATTAAATTCTCCAATCAAAAGACATAGGTTACAGAAAGGATAAATTAAAAAAAAGACCAATCTATATGCTGCTTATAAGAGACTCATTTCAGCCATAAAGGCACTTCCAGATTGAAAGTGAGGGCGTGGAGAACCATTTATCATGCTATAGGACACCAAAAGATAGCTAGAGTATCCATATTTATATGACATACTAGATTTTAAACCAACAACGGTAACAAGACATGACAAAAGGCACTATATCATAATAAAGGCATCTATCCAACAAGATCTAACAATTATAAATATTTATGCCCCTAACTTGGGAGCAAACACATATATAAACCAATTAATAACAAACTAAAGAAACTCATTGATAATAACACAATAATAGTAGGGGACTTCAACATCCCATTTGCAGCAATGGATAGATCATCTAGACAGATCTACACAAGATCAACATGGATGGACCGGATGGACTTAACAGATATATTCAAAACATTTCATCCTAAAACAGCAAAATACACATTCTTTTCAAGTGCACATGGAACATTCTCCAGAATAAATCACATACTGGTCACAAATCAGGCATCGATAAGTACAAAAAGATTGAGATCATACCATGCATATTTTCAGGCCACAGCACTATGAAACTTGAAGTCAACCACAAGAAAAAATTTGGAAATACATGGAAGTTAAAGAGTATCCTACTCAAGAATGAATGGGTTAATCAGGAACTTGAAGAAGAAGAAAAAAAAAAAGATGGAAGGCAGTGAAAATGAGAACACAATGATCCAAAACCTTTGGGATGCAGCAAAAGCATTCATAAGAGGGAAGCATATAGCAATACAGGCCTACCCCAAGAAGCAAGAAAAAGTCTAAAATACACAACCTAACTTTACACCTAAAGAACTAGTGAAGGAACAGCAAATAAAGCCTAAAGCCAGCAGAAGAAGGGAAATAATAAAAATTAGAGCAGAAATAAATGATATAGAAACAAACCAAAAAACCCCTGAGTAGAATAGATCAATGAAACTAGAAACTAGTGTTTTGAAAAAATTAATAAAATTGATAAACCCCTAGCAGATTTACTGAAAAGTGAAAGGATCCAAATAAATAAAATCATGAATGAGAAAGAAGAGATCACAACCAATACTCCAAAATACAATTATAAGAGAAAATTATGAAAAATTATATGCCAACAAATTGGGCAATCTAGAAATGGATAAATTCCTAGAAACATACAAAATACCAAAAGTGAAACAGGAAGAAAGAAAATTTGAACAGACCCATAACCAGCAAAGAAATTGAATCAGTATCAAAAATATCCCAACAAAAGTCCAGGGCCAGGGATGCCTGGGTGGCTCAGTTGGTTAAGCGGCTGCCTTCGGCTCAGGTCATGATCCCAGGGTCCTGGGATTGAGTCCCATATTGGGCTTCTTGCTCGGCAGGGAGTCTGCTCCTCTCTCTGCCTCTGCCTGCCACTCTGCCCTGCTTGTGTTCTCTCTCTCTCTCTCTGACAAAAAAAAAAAAAAAAAAAAGTCCAGGGCCAGATGGCTTCATAGGGGAATTCTACCAAACATTGAAAGGAGAGTTAATACCTATTCTTCTCAAACTATTCCAAAAATTAGAAGAGGGAGGACAAATTCCAGACTCATTCTATGAAGCCAACACTAACTTGATTCCAAAACCAGACAAAGACCCCACTAAAAAGAAAAATTATAGGCCAATATCCCTGATTAACATAGATGCAAAAATTCTCAACAAAATACTAGCAAATCGAATCCAACAATATAGTAAAAGAATTATTCACCACAATCAAATGGGATTTCTTTCTGGGCTGCAAGAGTGGTTTGATATCAATTAACATGATATACCACATTAACAAAAGAAAGGATTAGAACCTTATGATCCTCTAAATAGATGCAGAAAAAGTATTTGACAAAGTACAGCATCCATTCTTGATAAAAACCTCAACAAAGTAGGGGTAGCAGGAATATACCTGAATATCATAAAGGCCATATAGGAACACCCACAGAGATATCATCCTCAATGAAAAACTGAGAGTTTTCCCCCTTAGGTTAGGAGCAAGACAGGGGAACCAATGTTGTTTGATGTACTACTAGAAGTCCTAGCCTCAGCAATCAGACAACAAAAAGAAATACAAGGCATCCAGATCAGCAAGGGGGAAGTGAAACTTTCACTATTCACAGAATACATGATATTCTATGTAGAAAACCTGAAAGACTCCACCAAAAAATTACTAGAACTGATACATGAATTTAGTAAAAAAAAAAAAATCAAGGTACAGAAATCTTTTGCATTTTACACACCAATAATGAAGCAGCAAAAAAGATAAATCTAGGAAAAAATCCCATTTACAACTGCACCAAAAACCATAAGATACTTAGGAATAAACCTCATCAAAGAGGGAAAAAATATGTACAATTGCACCAAAAACCATAAGATACTTAGGAATAAACCTCATCAAAGAGAGAAAAAATAAGAACACTTATGAAAGAAATTGAGGAAGACACAAAGAAATGGAAAAACATTTTATGCTCATAGATTGGAAGAACAAATATTATTAAAATGGCTATGTTACCCAAAGCAAAACACACATTCAATGCAATCCCTATCAAAATACCATGAGCATTTTTAATAGAACTAGAACAAACAATCTTAAAATTTGTATGGAACCAGAAGAGACCCCAAATAGCCAAAGTAGTGTTGAAAAAGAAACCCAAAGCTGGAAGCATCACAATTCCAGACTTCAATTTGTATTACAAAGCTGTAATCAAGACAGTATGGTACTGGCACAAAAATAGACATGTAAATCAGTGGAATGGAATAGAGAACGTAGAAAGGGACCCTCAACTCCATGGTCAACGAATCTTCAACAATGCAGGAAAGAATATCCAATAGAAAAAAAGACAGTCTCTTCAACAAATAGTGCTGGGAAAACTGGACAGCAACATGTGGAAGAATGAAACTGGACCACCTTCTTACACAATACACAAAAATAAATTCAAATGGATAAAAGACCTAAATGTGAGAAAGGAAACCATCAAAATCCTCTAGGACAACCTAGAGGAAGTCCTAGGACAAACCTCCTCTTTGTCCTTGGCCAGAGGAACTTCTTACTAGACACTTCTCCAAAGGCAAGGGAAACAAAAGCAAAAATGAACTATGGGACTTCATCAAGATAAAAAGCTTCTGCACAGTGAAGGAAACAGTCAACAAAACTAAAAGTCAACCTACGAAAAGGGAAAAGGTATTTGCAAATTACATATCTGATAAAGGGTTAGTATCCAAAATCTACAAAGAACTTATCAACCTCAACACCCAAAAAACAAATAATCCAATTAAGAAATGGGCAGAAGACATGAATAGACATTTTTCCAAAGGAGACATTCCCTAGATGACTAATAGATACAGGAAAAGATGCTCAACATCACTCGTCATCAGGGAAATACAAATCAAAACTACAATGAGATATCACCTCAATGTTGTCAGAATGGGCAAAATTAACAACACAGGAAACAACAGATATTGGTGAGGGTGCGAAGAAAGGGGAACCCTCTTACACTGTTGGTGGGAATGCAAACTGGTGCAGCCACTCTGGAAAACAGGCTCCTCAAAAAGTTAAAAATAGAACTACCCTATGACCCAGAAATTTCAGTACTAGGTATTTACCAAAAGGATACAAAATATCTGATTTAAAGGGGTACATGTACCCCAATGTATATAGCAGCATTATCAACAATAGCCAAAATATGGAAAAAGCCCAAATGTCCATCAATTTATGAATGGATAAAGAAGTTGTGGGGTGTATATATACATATAAACACTGTATAATGTAATATGGTTTGTGTGTGTGTGTGTGTGTATACATATATATATTAATATAATATACATAATATAATGTAATATTACTCAGCCATTAAAAAAGAATGAAATTTTGCCATTTGGAACAATGTGGATGGAGCTAGAGTGTATTATGCTAAGCAAATAAGTGAGTCAGAGAAAGACAAATACTATATGATTTCGCCCATTTGGAATTTAAGAAATGAAACAGATGAACATATGGGGTAAAAAGAGAGAGGCAAAACATAAAACAGAGTCTTAACTATTAGAGAACAAATTGAGGGCTCCTGGAGAGGAGGTCAGTGGGAGGAATGGTAATGGGTGATGGGTACTGGGTGGGCACTTGTGATGAGCAGTGGGTTTGAATCACTAAATTCTATTCCTGAGACCAATATGAAACTATATGTTAACTAACTAGACTTTAGTTATAAACTTGAAATATGAAAAAGAAAGAACCTTAGAATGAGAAAGAGCTCCCTAAGCAAAACATAAAATACAAAAGAGATTAAAATTGAAAAATTGATTTAAAACTATAAATTTCTATAGAAAAAATGCAATAAACAAATCAAACTAAAATTTTAAAATTGGAGGAAATAGTTGAAACACTGGGAAGGAGTTAATATCTTTAATATGTGGAATGCTCTAAAAATTTATGAGTATGACCAATAGACTCACTAAAAATATCAAGGATGTAATCAGTTCACAACAAAATAAGTATCATTGCAAAGATGTTCAAAATCACCTACAGTAATAAACCAAAAGGGACAGAATCTAAAATTTAAAAGACAATAAAATAGATAATCTTTAATAATTACGACCATCTAAACCACAAATGCACACCATAAAAATATTTTGGAAAGCTTTTCAATTTCTTTTACGATCTCCACCAAAATGTGACACATAGCTAAAATTTTTTTTAAAAGGCACATACCAGGGGCACCTGGGTGGCTCAGTTGGTCAAGCGTCTGCTTTCGGCTTAGGTCATGATCCCAGGGTCCTGGGATTGAGCCTTGCATCTGGTTCCCTGCTCAGTGAGGAGTCCACTTCTCCTTCTCCCTCTGCCTGCTGCTCCCTCTGCTTGTGTTCTCTCTCTCTCTCTCTCTGTCAAATAAATAAATAAATAAATAAATAAATAAATAAATAAATAAATAAATAAATAGCATGAGTCTCACTTATGAATATAAATATGAGATTAACAAATAAAATCAGAAGAACATATTTTAAAGCACATTAACACTAATTAGAAATTTGTTTTAAATTTATTTTAAAATGCAATGATGGTTTAATGATAGGAAATCCCCAATTTTTTTTCCCCAAATATTTTTATATTTTCCGTGTTCCAAGATTCATTGATTATGTACCATACTCAGTACTTTGATTATGTACTCCTCCTCAATATTCACCACGAGGCTCATCAAAGCCCCCACTCTCTCCTCTCCAAAACCCTCAGTTTGTTTCTCAGAGTCCACAGTCTCTCTTGCTTCGTCTCCCCCTCTGATTTGCCCCAATTCACTTTTTCTTACCTTCTCCTAACATCCTCCAAGTTTTTCCTGATGCTCCGCACATAAGTGAGACCATAAGATAATTGGCTCTCTCCGCTTGACTTATTTCACTCCACATATTCTCTTCCATTCCTGTCCACGTTGATACAAAAGTTGGGTATTCATCCTCTCTGATGGAGGCATAATATTCCATTGTATATGTGGACCATAACTTCTTTATCCATTCATCTGTTGAAGGGCATCTTGGTTCTTTCCAATTTGGTGATTGTGGCCATTGTTGCTATGAACATTGGGGTACATGTGGCCCTTCTTTGTGTTGCATCTGCTTCTTTGGGTAAATACTCAGTAGTGCAATTGCAGGGTCATAGGGTAACTCTATTTTTAATTTCTTGAGGAATCTCCACTGTTTTCCAAAGTGGCTGCACCATCTTGCTTTCCCATCAACAGTGAAAGAAGGCTCCCCTTTCTCCACATCCTCTCCAACATTTGTTGTTTCCTGTCTTGTTGATTTTGGCCATTCTAACTGGTATAAGTTGGTATCTCAGTGTGGTTTTGATCTGAATCTCCCTGATGGCTAATGATGATGAACATTTTTTCATGTGTCTGTTAGCCATTTGTAAGTCTTTGGAGAAGTGTCTGTTCATGTCTTCTGCCATATTTTTCCCCCAAATATGTTTACTTTATTTTTTCAGTGTTACAAGATTAATTGTTCATGCACCACACCCAGTGCTCCAGGCGATTATCTGTTTTTGAGTGTTGAGTTTGAGGAGTTCTTTACAGATCTTAGATATCAGACCTTTGCCTGTAGTGTCATTTGCAAATATCTTCTCCCATTCCGTGGGTTTCCTGTTTGTTTTATTGACTGTTTC
>JAQQSY010001893.1:0-14045 GCA_028646535.1 Procyon lotor
GGACCCCCCTTCCCGATCACAGTGGAAGCAGTCAGTCTCCACGCCCTGGGCCTGCTTCGGAGCCACTCCATCCTCCCCAGAAAGCCTCACTGTGTCAATAGCAAGACTCGTCCTACTCTCTTGGTGTGGGCATGGCATCATCTGTCTACACCCCTAAACCAAGTCTGGGGGAAGGGAAGGGTTCGTCCCGCCTCCTACTCACCTGAGTATAACCTATTGATTACATTGTATGATCTATATAAATGCACTTGTTAACGTTCAAGTAGTAAGACAAAACAGTTAAAAAGGTTGGAAGATAGTTTTGCCATGATGACGTGTGCTTTTATCCCCAGTGGTAAAGAACGTTCAAAAGACCTAGACGTTGGGCAGGAAGGGGATTGCCCAGTAGCCACGACTGCGCGAAAACTCTGAGGCGCCCTTCACGGCAAGTGCATCCTTGGGGGGACACTGTCAGGGGAGAAAAACCCCAGCACAGCTCCCTCCACATGGGGCTTTCTGACGCTGCCTGACCTCCCCTCTCCCGGCCTCACGGATCCAGTAGGAAAGCGGTCCTTTCTGCTTGACTAAGACCCCCCCCCCAGACAGCATTAGCGAAGCGGCTTGGAGAGGCCCAAAGGCAGCGAGCAGCCGCCTTACCTGCCGTGGCTCCGGAGAAGCAGCCCTGTACGCGCTGACGCGGCCAGGCCGGGGGACAGTCACTAACCCGCTCTTGGAGCCAAGAGCAGCTCAGGTCCTTTAAAACACAGTGTAGGGCTGCCTGGGTGGCTCAGCAGTTTAAGGCCTCTGCCTTCGGCTCAGGTCATGGTCTCAGGGTCCTGGGATCGAGCCCCACATCGGGCTCTCTGCTCAGCGGGGAGCCTGCTTCTCCCTCTCTCTGTCTACTTGTAATCTCTCTCTCTCTCTCTCTGTCAAGTAAATAAATAAAATATTAAAAAAAAAAAAAAAAAGGCACAGTGTAGATGACGACCTGCTCAGGTCCTTTAAAACACAGTGTAGACAACAATGACGACCTGAAAGTGACATTGTGGCGTGTGGACTGTCAGACTCACCTCCCCATGGAAGCCCTTTTGAAGGCAGAGTGGCTGCGGAGACGGCTCCACGGAACGCACTTTGGGAACAAATCCTGTCCACAGAGGCTGGTACACACTTTCTGTAAAGGACCAAATAATACATGTTTTAGGTTCTGTGGACCAAATGTTCTGCTGCAACTCTTTGATTTGCCCTTCTAGCTTGTCGGCAGCCAGAGACAACGCACAATTATAAACGAGTGAGCACAGCTAAGTTACTAAATTTCAATTTTTTTTTAAATATTTTATTTATTTATTTGACAGAGAGAGAGAGAGAAAGATCACAAGCAGGCAGAGAGGCAGACAGAGGGAGAGGGGGAAGCAGGCTCCCCGCTGAGCAGAGAGCCCGATGTGGGGCTCGATCCCAGGACCCTGAGATCATGACCTGAGCCGAAGGCAGAGGCTCTAACCCACTGAGCCATGGCGCCCCTAAATTTCAAGTTAATACACTTCTTCCATGTCATAAAATGTTACTCTATTTTGATTTTTTCCAACCATTTAAAACTGTGCACCATTTCTAACTCAGTAGCCATACGCAGACGGAGACAGGACTGGGTTTGACCCGCAGGCTATATTTTGCAACCCCAGCTTCAAACAAATGTCCCTTTATCCTTTTTTTTTTGGTAATTGGTACATATTTTTTTAAGGCACTGCTTAAAGTCACATGGCTGGCATCCTGATCACCAAAAAAGGTGGTTGTAAATCACATTCCCAAAATATATTTGAGACCAAAAATAGTTCACAAGAAAAATCACATTTTTAGACATAGCTCCTTTATAATTACTTCTTGATAGAAAAATGGAGTATAATTCTGCCCTTATATTTTAATTCTACTTGGACAACAGAACTATTAAGAAAATGGCCTATATTTTTCTAGTATCGGTTTCTGTTTTCCTCTGTAATATTTTTGAAAATCGAATTACCATTCTTTCTCTAGGAGACACTCAATGCGACATCCTTCTGTGGGAAGGAAGCATTTGCAGACGGCCGGACCTCAGCCAAAACTGCACTGACCGTCATCTGGAACGTGGTCACCTCCCTACCTGGGCATCTACTTACTAGTATCACTGCTTCCAAACCGGCCTGTCCCCTTTCCTTCTCTTGCCAAAATCGAAGTTCCCTCAAGCTCCTTCCTCTTCCACTTTTCCTTTAAATCTGCGCTCACAATAAACCAGAGCCTCGTTGTGGCGACGTGAATGACTTACAAAAGCTCACAGTTTTACGATCCTGTTGGGTGTGTCTGCAATTTAGCGAGGGAGTGAAGCTTTATCTCGGGCGATCCCGTCCCCAGGCGGCCGGCAGGTGGGAGCCAGGTCCTCCAGGACCTCAGGTGAATCTCCAGTCCTGAAACGACACCCCACAGGACGTCATCTCCTTCGGCCAGGAGGAGGAGGGCAAGCAAGCCCAGGCACAGGCTCTGGTCAGGGCTTGCTTCCACCCCTGCGAGAGGGGCGCAGATGAGGAGATCAGGTGCCCCCCCCACCCGTGGAGAAGGTCAAATAGCCTTCCCTCCACTGTTCTGGGTTCCCGGCTGACGGACTAACGAGAAAAGCACAGAGTTTACCAACAGGTACACTTGGTGCATCCAGGGAGACACTGCGGGACGTGAGTGAGTCCCTGAGGTGATCTGACCCACCAGCCAAAACGCTGTCCCAGGACATTCAGGGCAGACGGAGAAGGTGTGTGTGGGCCTGCGGGGACATCTGTCCTCCTTAGTCGATACCATCTTGTGACTGAGGCCCCCCTTGGCTTCCTGGTGTGGAGGGAGATTTCCTTTATAAATGTCAATGTCCCTCGCCAGAGGCTAACTTCTGCATCTGCTGTTTCTCACAATGATCAGCTCGAGAAAATGCTGATGCCAGAGACGCAGGTTTTGGGGCGGCTGATCCTGCTTCCTCCCCCCCAACACGCTGAGCCTGAACCGAGACTTCAGCTGCCTCCATTCTGACCTCAGTGTGTACTTTCTAATTAAGTTCCCTCTTCACTCAGGGAAAAGACAGGAGGGGCAGGGCATGCCAAGGCACCGTGTGACGAGCACACAGACCACCCCTCAAGCAACAGGGCCTGTCCTGACCCCAGCAAGACCACCAGTGACCTGACCTTTGCCGCCCACCTGCACGGACCCGCTGGCCTCTACCCCACAGTGTCCTCATCTAAATCTGGATGTCTTTTCACTATCTGGAGACTATCTTGGATACACGAGCCCAACCATCTTCCCGCTCTTGGCCTCACGGAAATAGACTCCTTCCTTGTCTCTCTGTCTTCAGATTCTGTCAGCAGCGAGGGTCCTAACCTGGTCTGCTTGCACCCCTGAGTTCCAGCTAAAACCCCATCTCAGAAAACACAGTGTCTGATCGGAATGTTGCCAGGGAAGACTTGAAACCCAGGGACCCCTCCCTGCCAAGATTTTCAAGCCCCAAACACCAAGGGAAAGGATGGAGGAGCTTGGCTGACAGCTGACCACTCATGTGGGCTATCGAGTTTTCTATCACTGACACTTAATCTGACTTTTGTAAGGTACATAACATACACCAGTGAGTATTCAGCCCACCGAGAAATGCTGGCTCTGTCCACCCTCATGGGCTTGGGACTGTCACTCTGTCTTAGCAACACAGTCATGTAGAGCACAGATACACTCCAGACGCACCTGCGATTAGAAAGCTCTTGTCCAAGGACAGAGTAACCCGACTGCAAATACAATGGAGTGGAGGGAGCAGGCACCGCATTTCCCTCCCCTTTTACGCTTCTCCACCAGGGGATGTGATTTCTGACAATCCCTGCTCTTATGTTGGTGTTTTGCAGGGAACCAGAGACAGGAGGCTGAGAAAGAAACAGGACCTTCGTGTTCTCATGTTACATTATACTTTCCAGCCGTTTGAAGTTAGTGCAACCCTCCACTAAGTACTTGGCAAACTTTAAACCATACATCTGTGAAGCTGGGATTGTTTTCCTTCACATTACCTTTCACCTACTTTAAAATAAGCCACTCATTGTTCAAAAGGGAAAACTCAAATTTGTTTGTTTTTTTTTATAAAGTAATCTATAATAGAGTAAAACATTGCTAGAAGGTTTGCAATTAACTAATTTACTGTGCAATAAGTCGCTAAGAAAGTGAAGTAAATGGGGAAATCAGTTTTCAACCTTGAATATGTAGGCCTCTGTTTGCTTTTTTTAATTAACAAAATGTAAACTCTTTTTTTAAAATTAGATAGGTACATGAACCTGATTCTCTAAATATTTACATTACACAGAAACTTACAGAATCAAGGGGGAGAAGTCATAGCTACTTTCTTGTGTTTCTTGAATTAACATTAAAATACTGGAAGCAAGTGTATGAAAAACAGAAGTTTGCAAATTTTATTAGATTTGCATTTTACTTTTGCCTACATTTTACTTTTGCCTACATTTTCCCATATTTTTTCACTAGGAGATCAAAAAACTATCTTTAAAATCATGAACTGGGGCTCCTGGGCGGCTCAGTGGGTTAGAGCCTCTGCCTTCGGCTCAGGTCATGATCTCAGGGTCCTGGGATCAAGCCCCGCATCGGGCTCTCTGCTCAGCGGGGAGCCTGCTTCCCCCTCTCTCTCTGCCTGCCTCTCTGCCTACTTGTGATCTCTGTCAAACAAACAAAGAAACAAATAAATATCTTTTTTTTTTTTTTAGATTTTTTTTTTATTTATTTGACAGAGAGAAACACAGCAAGAGAGGGAACACAAGCAGAGGGAATGGTAGCGGGAGAAGCAGGCTTCCCACTGAGCAGGGAGCCCAATGCGGGGCTTGATCCCAGGACGCTGGGATCATGACCTGAGCTGAAGGCAGACGCTTAACGACTGAGCCACCCAGGTGCCCCAAATAAATATCTTTTTAAAAATAAATAAAATCATGAACTAGGAGGCCTGCAGGACGCCACACAGACAAATCAGCAGGGACCCGTGACTCTTTAGCAGAAAGCAGCCTCCTCTCCTGCTCCCCTGCCCTTTGGGCCTGGTCTCCCCCTCTCCATCCACCTGCCTTGGCCTGAAACCTTAGGACTGTTACATCCTCCCCCTCCCAGGCTTTGATGCCTTTGCAAACACCACCTCTCTGCTTGCAAAGCCCTCTCCCCTAGGACCCCTTCCCACCAGGCTAGGCGCCTTTCAAGGATCACCGCAGAAAACATCTTCAGTGACTTCCAGCCCCTGGTTCAGGACAGTGGGTTTCTCCTTGGTCCTCGGGGGGACAGCATCCCAGACACACTTGGCGACGTGAATGTGTTCTGATTGTGCAGCTGTTTGGGTCCAGAGAGCCTCTCCAGAGCAGGGGAGGGCACCTGTCGTCCTTACCGTCCCGCAGGGTCTCGGCCTTGCAGGGCGGGCAGGGCCGACCGCACGGAGGACCGTCGGCTGCCTCCTCCTGGCTGTTGGGGCCGGGCCCCCGGCTTGGACCAGGAGGCTCGCGAGCTCCGAGCGACCGCGGGCCCAGGAGGACACCGCACGGCGCGTGGCGGGCCAGGGCTTGGGGGCCGCGCGGCGAGCACAGCGCGGGGGGACGGAGGGGACCTCGAGCAGGAGCCGCGGCTGCGCGCACAGCAGGTGGCTCTGGGCACCGGCGGGGACCGCGGGCCCAGCTTCAGGCCCTGTGAGCTCAGCAGACTCGGGGGGGCGGCCCATTGACTCGACTACACTTGTTACACTGTTTCCACAGGGAAAGAGATCTGGGTGTTAAACCGAGTTTCAAACACGTCCTTGGAACGCAGCCCACGCGTCGTGCGGGACCCGCTGCCCTGAGGCCCCGGGTTCGGGCGGCCGGGGGCAGCCGCAGCCTGGGCGCAGGCGCAATGAACCCCGCAGGCAGGACCGGCGAGAGCAGGCTGGGCGCAGGCGCAGTGAACCCCGCAGGCAGGACCGGCGAGAGCAGGCTGGGCGCAGGCGCAGTGAACCCCGCAGGCAGGACCGGCGAGAGCAGCCTGGGCGCAGGCGCAGTAAACTCCACAGGCAGGAGCCGCCGGAGCAGCCTGAGCGCAGGCGTCGTGAACGCCGCAGGCCCGTCCCGCTGGAGGAGCTGAGCGCAGGCGCAGCGAACTCTGCAGGTAAGACCCCCTCCCCGCCCCCCCGCAGGCACCTCTGCGCAGTCGCCGCGAACTCCCAAGGCCAGCCCCCGCAGGCCGCGCTGCGCAGGCGCAGTGAGCTCCGCGGGCAGCGGCCACCCCCCCCCCCCCCGTGAGCCGCGCTGAGCAGGCGCAGTGAACGCGCGGTTGGCCAAGTCACCACTTTGCGGCATCAAAGAGCGTTTGTACTTTTCCACTGCTGTGAAGTGATTTCTGCCAACTCGCTGGTTGGTAGAGGCCGAGATCAACTTTCACAACGTCTGCGCTGCCTGCCAAGAAGCGCGGAGCCTGCGCGCTGGCGGGGGGGGGGCGCGGAGCTGGGGCGCGGGGGGCGCGGGGGGCGCGGGGCGGGGCGCGGGGGGGGCGGGGCGGGGGCGCGGGGGGGCAGGGGGCGCGGAGCTGGGGAGCGGGGCGGGGGGCGCGGGGCTGGGGCGCGGGGCCGCGGGTCGGGGGCTGGGGGCAGCGAGGCGCGTGCCGCCCCGGCTGCGCCCCCGAGGGACACACCGATGGCGCGGACTGCCGGACAGACAGCGGCCCAGGCGCCGACTCAGCCGACGCGAAAAGCCAGACGCGGAGGGAGCGCCGAGCGCACGCCCCCCGCAGAGCTCGGAGCGGTCCCCGCGGGCACAGGGGCCCAGCAGCGGGCGGCCACACTGGCCCCCGGCAGTCCAGGCCCCCGCAAGGGGAAAGGCGGACGGTGGACGCGGGTAGCGCCCGGGAGCCGGAGCTAGCTGCCCGACGGTGGGGGCCGGGCGAGGGCAGCTCACTGCCCGAGGGACGCCAGAGCTTGCAGCCTTTGGGCTTCAGGCCTTGGGACGTCAACTCGGAGAAGCCGTGTTTACAGGGCAGCAGGGGCAACCTGTGTGAATTTAGAAAATATCTTTTGAGTGTTTATTGTTTCCCAGCCCCGGACAGAACCTGGGAAACGCAAGTATGCGCGCCATAGGCAGACACGACCCTGTGCCACTGGTTCTCCCTTCGCGGAGGAGGGACGGCTTCCCCGACTGCCGGGAGCGCTGTCCGTGGGAAACCCTCAGCTCCCGGGCCGCATCCACCGAGGGGCCCAGCACCCTCAGCCCAGCCCAGGACAGTTCAGAAGAGACAGCCCCACTTGGGGGCTGTCCGCAGCGAGCACTGAGGCCTTCACTGAGGCTGCATTGCTCCTCGGCTTCTCCCTGGGCTCAGACCTCCTTCTTGCCCTTCAGTGCCCTTCCCCTCTATAGGCGTTGACCCCAAGAGCACCGGCCAGTCCACCTGTTTCACACTGGCTCGGTCTCACAGCCTGCCTCTGGGGGAGCCCAACCCCCAGCACATAGTCTCAGCAGGACCCGCGCACCTGGGACCACCCACTCGGAACTGGGGACTCGGTCACTGGTAGTTGATGGAGCACACACGGCCCAGCAGAGCCAGCAGAGGAATTACTAAAAACACACCAAAACTGAAATGGAACGGTATCCTGTAGGTGGATATGCACAGCACTGGTGTGTAGCAGGTGTTTAAGAATTATGGGGGAAACCAGTAACTTCCGGGTAGCTCTTGTTAAGGAGGAGTTATGCTTTGGAAAAAGAAAACAACTAAAAGGTGGGTGTGAAAACCAGAGGGACTCCCAGGTGGCATATAAAGAAGCTCTCGTGGCCTCTCATGGCAGTGGGAGAGCAGAGAAAGCCAGAGACTAAACTGAGCTTCCCAAATGTCAGGTTTGCTATGCCGAGCTCAGGGCCCTGGATAGGAAAGGACAGAACCCTGCATAGAAAAAGGTTTGTCTCCGTCGATGACCCCAGACTCTTGAATCCCCAGATCCCTCAACTCTGGGCCTGCAGGAGACACCCAGCAACCAACCCTACTGGGGCCCGGCCCTCCCTGCTTTCTTCAGGGTATTGCAGAGGCCTCTGCCCAGGAGACCACCTGTGCTCTCCCCTCCTTGACATTTTACTGACCTCACCTCTGGCTTCAAGGGTAAGAACTAGGTTCAGGCACAAAATAAGTGAAATGGGGTCAGGATGCTGAGGAGGGAAGGCACTATTATGAAGAAGTCGCAGTTCCCAGCTAGCAGGTGCCTGCAGGAGCCAAGGAGACTGGAGCATAAGGAGGCAAGAAGGAAAGTACAGAGTTGACCACCTTAGACCAAAACACCCTGGAAAGGATCACGGGAGGTGCAGAAAATAAGCTACCAGGATGGCCCCCAGGTGCACAGAGAAAGTGAAGCCCACACTGAATGACGGAGACGCCCCCAAAAGTGGAAGGAAGGATTGGAAAGCTCAGAGGAACGGGCATGCCGGTGAAGGTCTACCGTGGAAGGCTGGGATGCTCCCCGGAAGAGCCGAAGGGTACACTACCTACCAGAGCACGGAGGGAGTGGGCGTGGGGCTCCAGCGGCACTGAGGGCGTCCCTCGAGGCCGGGGCTCACGGTGGGAGATGTCACACAGAATGGGATGCTCAACAGCCAGGCGGACGTTAGGACCGCGAAACAAGGGGCCAGGTGAAAGGGCTGAGCTATGAAAAGGCCAGCGGATGGAATTACTGTCCCGAGTGGTGAGATGAGCGGGCAGCGAGGGAGGCCTGACCCGTGAGAGTCCCGGAGATGGCGGACAGGGCACGGCCGACGGGGAGCCCAAGGGTGCTGCTCCCGCCAGCTCGTCAGAAGAACTCAGGGATGGAGAAACAGGAGTTAAAGGCAGCCGCTCAGTGAGAAGTCGCAATCCTTTGTCCAATGTCTGAACCTGAGCCAGTTTTCCACCTTGGAGCGCACTGACTACAAGAGAGGGCCAATCTGCAGAGGAAGGGCCCGGGAACACCACGGCTCATCTCCGTGGGAACGATCCCCCGCCCCAGACACCCGTGGCCACGGGCCGGCGGGGCCGCACGCTGGGGCCGGGAAATGCCAGATGCACTCAGAGTCCTGGACACGGGGTCTGACGGAGGCCGAAGCGACAGCATGGACCCCGTACAGCAGTAACGTTACAAGGCGGGTGCAGCCCACGGTGGGCCCGCCAGCTCTGCAGGATACCCCGTGTCCACTGCCCTCGTCCCCAGGGGTATCGCTGCACAGACTCGCAGAGCCTCCCGTTGGGGGCCTGGCCCGTGGGGAGAGGACTGTTAGTGGGGAAGCCCGAGCACGAGCCTGGACCTGCCCTCCCTTCACCCCCAGCGAGATCCCAGTGGAGCCATATTTCAGCCTGGGAAAACCACGTCTGTCAGTGAGCACCCTGTCTGGTGGGGATGGGGGGTGGGGATGAGAGGAAAGCAGGGAAGGGGACTGAAAAGTAAATACGGGGGATGCCCGGGAGGCTCAGTCAGTTGAGCAGCTGCCTTCAGCTCGGGTCATGGTCTCAGGGTCCTGGGATGGAGCCCCGATCGGGCTCCTTGCTCAGTGAGGAGCCTGCTTCCCCCTCTCCCTCTGCCTACTTGTGATCTCTCTCTCTCTCTCTGTCAAGTAAATCAAATACTTTTTTGTAAATGTAAATACGGAAGTCTGGAAGGAAGCCAGCTCCGGTGGGAAGGTGGCGCGTGAGCCAAGGCCCAGAGTGCGAGGGCTGGAGGAACCAGCCCCAGGGTTTGGGTCTGCGCCCTGGAGGGGCAGCGTGCTTCTTCACCCGGGTGCGGAGGAGAGCGCCTGACGGCCCGCGGGCGAGCTGGGGAGGGGGCCCGGCTGCAGCGGCGTCTGGCCTGGGCGTGCGGTGGCCGGAGCAGGGCTGAGGCTCGGACTGTATCCGAGCAGGGGGGGGAGGGCAGGTCCGGGCGCGCGCTCCTGTAGCTCCTCGAGCTTCTCATTCTCTGTGCCTAACGCGCTGTCTTCAGTTCGTACTCGTTCAGTGAGCGAGTTAATAACATGATTTTTTCCTCCCACTCCCCAAAAAACAATATGCCTTAAAAGTCCGTAAAAACAGTACCTGAAAAAGACAAAACCAAAACATCCCATCTAACTGGTAATAAAGTGAGAAAACCGATTCATTTGGCCACCGGGTCACGTACCGTCTGACCACGGCGCAGCATGAAACCTGGTTTTGATAACAGTAAAGGAAAGGAAATGAGACAAAAATTTATAGGGAAGCAAAAAGTATACAAATAAAAAAAGAAAAAAGACACCAAAATGATAACAATGATTGTGGTTTAGGGAGATGGAATTATTAGGTGATTTTTGTTTTATTCTTTCTTTTCTCTTAGTGTTCTTAAATGTGTCACTATTATTATTATTAAACATTTATTTTAAGATTTTATTCTTAAGCAATCTCTACACACAACGTGGGGCCCGAGCCCACAGCCCTGAGGTCAAGACTCACCTGCTCCACCGGCTGAGCCCGCCAGGCCCCCCTCTAATTTAACATTTTAAAGCTATACTCACTGTCTTCTCCTTCCCTGCTCCCTTCTACTCCCAGACCTGGAAAGACCTCAGACCCACTACAGGGTAGGTCAGTCACACTTGCTCGGCCCTACCTTACCATCTCCCTCTCCCCCCTCCTCCCTGTCCTGACCAAGCCCTGATACCCGCCTATCCTGGAAGCCCCCACCCTTCTCCAGGGCCATGGTGTCCATCACTGAGGGGGGAGGTCAGAGGGGCACCTTGACTTTTATTTTCATTTATTTATTTATAATTTTTTTTTAATGTGGGCTCCACACCCAGTGTGGGTCTCGAACTCCCAACCCTGAAATTAAGGGTCACCTGCTCCACTGACTGAGCCAGCCAGGTGCCCAGACACGTTTGACTTTTAGCTACGATTCTAGCAAGTACTCATGGTGCTAATCAGAACTGAGTATGAAAAACTGTTAAATATACATATATACTTATATATAAACAAATACATAAAATTGTCATGTCCATGACTGATAATCATACATATAATATGTACAAAATTTATATATATAATTCAAATATATAATTTATAAGATAATATATATATACTATTTTATTTAATATGGGAAAGCTACTACTTAAAAAATGCCAATTAGTAGGCAAATAGATCTTAAAGACAAGGAACATGAGAGAGGTATTAGGACATGGTTCCCTTTGGTGGGAAAGAATTCAGAATATACTGCTACTCAACAAAGAACATTCGGTATCTTAAATCCTTTTTGAAATAAGATGGAAAATTAGCAACTACAAAGATACAGGAGATACTGGGATCCAACAGGAGCCACCCAAAATTTACTCCCGGGGCGCCTGGGTGGCTCCGTGGGTTAGAGCCTCTGCCTTCGGCTCAGGTCATGATCTCAGGGTCCTGGGATCGAGCCCCACATCGGGCTCTCTGCTCAGCGGGGAGCCTGCTTCCCCCTCTCTCTCTGCCTGCCTCTCTGCCTACTTGTGATCTCTCTCCCTGTCAAATAAATAAATAAAATCTTCAAAAATTAACTCCAGTAGGGAACCAAAATTTCATAGAAGATAAGTGTTTTTGCATTTTATTTTAAAAAACATAATGAAATACCTTTTCTCTTAGTCTGTGACTCCCCAAAGTCAAGAATTCACTGTATTACTGGCATCACTTTCTGAGAACCTTCCTCACCGTGTCTGACCTCTGTAGCAGCAGCGCAGAGACGACCGTCTGTATGAAAACATGAAAGGGCTCCACCGTTTTTCTCTGAAGGTCTTCAGAGAATCGAGCGTGACTGATGTTGGCCTCCAGCTTTCACACAGTCTCACCCGGCTCAGCCCCATTTGTCATCTCTGCCATCTCCAGCATTACCTTCCCTCCTGAACGTACAGAATCCTGTGAATGGGACAAGATTTACAATGTCATTTAGAAATCAATTTCCAATGACAGTGGGGCCTCTGAGTGGCTCTGCCAGTTAAGGGTCCAACGTCTGATTCTTGGTTTCAGCTCAGGTTATGAGCTCAGGGTCTTGAGATCGTAGTCAAGCTCAGAGGGGAGTCTGCTCAAGAGTCTCTCCTCCCTCCCCCCCCACTCCCATGCTCTTGTGCTCTATCTCTCTCTCAAATAAATAAATACAATCTTTAAAAACAGGTTTCAAGGGGCACCTGGGTGGCTCAGTCGTTAAGCCTCTGCCTTTGGCTCAGGTCATGATCCCGGGATCCTGGGATCAAGTCCCACATCAAGCTCTCTTCTCAGCAGGAAGCCTGCTTTTCCCTCTTCCACTCCCCCTGCTTGTGTCCCCTCTCTCACTGTGTTTCTCTCTGTCAAATAAATAAATAAAATCTTTCTTTAAAAAAAAGGTATCAATTTCCAATGACAAGAAGACCGATGGACCGGCAAGGACGCAGATCCGAGGGAGTGTTTGAGAAAGAGAGGTCATCGGGTCACAGTTTCAGGCTCTGGCTTTACATGTCCCGGGATGTGAAACTCACTGCTCTGATGACCCTCACCCTCCCAGGGCAGGAAGGAAACTTGTAGCGTTGAGTCAAACCCTCATTTTATAATTCAGCCTCAGGGCATGGATCACGTACCCCCAGATCACACCACAAATGGGCGCAGCTTGGGGCTACGATCCAGATCCCCGTGTGTCCTCTGTAATCACAGGGGGTGGGGGCGGTGGGAGGTGATGCGGACAAGGCCCCCACCTGGAGGAACCAAACTCAGCCCCAAACCTGCCTGGTCACCCTCCGCAGGTCAGGCCAGGGCCCCGCTGACAGAGGCCAAAGCCCACACCCAGCAGGCTGAGACCACATCACTGTTCACTGGGTCTAAGCGAGCACGACAGCATGGTTATCAGCTAATCCCGAAAACTGCTGCTTCAAAAGCAATATTCAGGGGCGAATCACTGAAATGAAAACAAAACCAACCAATCAACAACTCACAGACCGTCTAACAGGACACAAAGGGAGAGGAACTGCCCCACTAACTCGTGCAGGGCTTGTAATCTCGCAGGCCAGGCTGCAAGCCCGGGCCTGAAGCCTCCACCCCGCCCAACCGCACCTTACTCTTTCTCTCCAGAACATCCTTAGGGAGGGGCTGGTCTTCTGCTCTGCGGAGGAGACTTCCTTGCCTCGTGGCTTCCGGTTCCCAGCAGCAAGGCACGTGGAGTGGAGGCGAGTGACAAAACCCATTTCCAGAGAGGTGGTTGAGTAACACAGGTATAAAAGTTCTCATTTTTTTTCCATCTGAGTAATAAAATTCACCTTGGAACCAAGCTCCATCCAGAGGGGAATTAAAACCCAATTCACACTTGCAGTCCACAGTCACTGCTGAGAACTCAGGATTACACGGCCTGACCTGAAAAATTCCCAACAGTCTTTTTACCACCCCAGAAGAATTCTTTATTTGGGCAGTGGGGCTGCTGACCTGAACACACAAGGTAAGCTGCACCTATGTGATCTCTCCCCAGAGGAATCTTTCTAAAGATAAAAATCTACAGCCACTAAAAGTGCACAACTTGGGAGTTCTTCCCTGATTTGACCCTCTAGCTTCACCTTTCCAGCGGGTCCCAACTCCTCCCTCTCATCCCGCCTCTGATCTAACCGCCACCTGATGGCCATGGCCTTCTCGGCTTCTCCTCCTGCGGGAAGCCCTCCTGGCACCTTGAGCTGGGTAGGGGCCTCTCTGCCCGCTGCCACTCACCCGCCCTGCTCTCCACCGGACATGCTTCCTGAGGACTATTTTACGCCACAGCCCCAGTGCCAGGAACCTAGTGGACCCTCGACAGCGAGGAGTGGAATCTGGGAAGAAACTAATGCGAATGAGCACCTACCAGGGCTAGGCACTTGGTTATTTAGATACATCTTTCTTTTAACCGCCACACATCTCTAAAATGTAAGGATCATTCACCCCATTCTGTGGTTAACGAAACAATCTCCAGAGTTCACTCTGGCAAGGTACACGACATAGGAATAGCGCGATCAGCTGCTAGGACACCCGCTCCGCGCGCGGGGCAGCCCCGCCCCCAACCCAGGTGATCCCGCCCCGCCCAGCCGGCCCGGGCCCCGCCCCCAACCCAGGTGACT